>JADRCD010209965.1:0-21099 GCA_019843815.1 Montemys delectorum | reverse complement strand
CTTAAAATTTCAAGTGGTCTCTTTTTTTCTTTTCTATTACATTTATTTATTATTATTTTGTATGTATATATGAGTCCATGGAATACACTGGGGAGTCAGAGGGCAACTTTTCGGATTTAGCTTTCTCCTTCTACCATGAGGGTCTCAAGAGATCAAACTCACATCATCAGGGCTGGTGATATGTACCTTCTCCCACTGAGCCACCTCGTTGGCCCCTACAGGCCTTTTTGAACCTCTAAAGAAATAGTCAACTCCATAGCAGCAATAAGAAAAATGCCTAGTTTGGTTAAAGCTAACATAGTAATGATAGCTTATATTTAATATTATTACAAATATATCAGATTCTACCAAACAACAAATTAAATGTTTTATGCAAATTAGAATACAGTAGAGAAGAAATCAATACCGTAGGATGAAATGAGTAGGGCATAGCATCTAAGAAGGAGCAGGGTGCGTATTAAAAGGGAGTAGCGAGAGATGGAAGACACTGCTAGACATGCTGAGGGAGTGGTAAGGAAGGCCTCTCCTGTGTTCTTAGTGAAGCAAGTAACAAGAGAATTACAGGAGGGGCTTGGAGACAAGAGCTGGGCATTTAAGAAGGAAAGAAATACTGAAGGGTTGTGACATAGGGCTGGCATCTACTTGATGTCAGAAAAAGTGACTCAGTAAGCATAATTGCCCAAACCCTTTTTGCATTTGTGTGTGTATTCCATGTGTTTGTTCATGTGGGGGGGGGCACTGTGTATATAAGGAGACAAACAACCAATGTGGGTATCTTCCTCAATTGCTTTCCATGTCATCCACTGAAGCACACCATTTGCTAAACCTGGAGCTCAGCATTCATGCTAGTCTAGCTAACAGGCTTGCTCTGGAGATTCTGTCTCTGCTCTCTATGTACTGGGCTTCCTGGAGGACTAAAAGCCATGCTTCCCCAATGGCTTTTAGGTGGGTGCTGGAAGGCTGATAACTGGTGAACATAGTGCAGTAAATGACAAAGGGAAAACTGGGGGAAGAGGGAAAGAGAAGTCATGTTGTGGATAGAAATGAAGGTGAAGGTAGCAAACAAGACAAGGCAAAGGGTGTCACTTGATGCTACAGGGTTCTGAGTTGCTACAAGAACTAGAAATTAAAGGATGCCAAATGACCTTGAGAGTTTGGCATTTAAAGTCCATGTCAAGAAACAACTGCATTGACAGAACTAATACTACCTATTCCATAAAGAACGCCCACTTCATGAACAGCCTGGGAATTCAAGGGAATTCTGAATTATCACCTAAATTGTTACAGAAATTGAAATTGGGACCTTCGGTATAGCTTAGTGGTTAAGTGCTATGGCATGCACAAGGCCCTGAAACCAAAACCAAATCAAGATCATGCCTCAACAACATGCCCATAGCTAATCTGATGGAAGCAGTTCCTTTATTGAGATTTCTTCTTCCCAGCCGTCTCAAGTTGACAAGCAAGATTAGTCATCAGAATGGATTTTATAATGTTGCAGTATTATACCGAGTATTAAATCAAAGCTAAGAAACTTGAGCTGAGAACAGATTTAAGCTTCCCAACAGATCTAAGACTAAACATTACACCAATTTTTAGCTGGTGGCTACAGGTAAAATACTGATAAAGTCAGCTTAGAAATGATACTGAAATCAATTAGTGTTAAACCAATTGTGGGGCAATGGGGCAGTTCTGACAGCCAAAGTCCAGTAGAGTAGAACCACTTTGAACCCCGGAGACCTACTGAGCATTTGCTCAGAGGGACAGAAGGCGTTCGGTGAATTGCTCCTGAGACCATGGCTCAGATTTCAGCCCAACCCCCTGACAACGACCCCCAGCAGGAGAGATGTGTAATATTAGTCAAGCCCTCTAACATACAAATATTCTCAGCCCAAACCAATGAGAAATAACTGCTGCCAAAATATGAATGATCCCCCAAAACTATATATATGTATGGTATCCAGGGAAGGAAAGGGTGTGAAAGATCTACTCCGTGGTCTGAGCCTTTTGTTCTAGAGCTGTAACACTTGGGGAGAGGTCTGCTCTCCCGAAACATGGCCTGAAGCTGCGCCGCACTCACGGGCTAGTCGGCCTGCCGGCCCAGCCCAACCTGACTCAGGGCAGCATGGAGAAACAGAGCATCTTGAAAGACAGGGTAGAGACGCCCAGTCTGTGCTTGCTCGATTCTATGAACAAGAGCTCCTCCAATCAAGCCGGTCCAGAGACCTCCGTGGGAAGCAGCAGGCAATAAGACCTGCAACCAATTTTTCAGGCAACCTTTTAATTAAAATAAGTTAATATTTAAATCTAGCTTAGGCATTAAAGTACTGAGTATACTAATCTAAAGGAAAGAAAAACAATTACTTCTTATAAAAACATTAAAAGTCGGGTAAATATAATTTTGATTTTATTAATGGACTGATTTCACCAAAAAGGCCTTAGCAAAGTACAGAGAAGCAGAGTGTAGCAATAGGAAAAAGGCCTTAGCAAGGTACAGAGAAGCAGAATGTAGCAATAGGAGGCTGCAGTCCAAGCAGTGGGAAAGCTTAGGCAGAAGGACTACGCGTCTGTAGCCAGCTCGGACTACTACAGTGAGACCTGCTCTGAGGAGAGAAGAAGATGTAAGCGTCTACAAGAGGCTATTTAAAGGTTGAAAACTCAGAAGTATGTTTTGTAATGGTCCCCATATTGCTAAGAGATTCTGCTCAGCTTCATCTGTCTGCTCATAGGTGTGGTGGTCAAGGCAGCACTATAATCAGCTAGTCCAGACCTCGGCATAAAGGGCCATCCCAGACTTGTCCTTGCAGAACACAGCTCCAAAACTGAGAAGACAACACACTCCTTGCTGCTAAATGCTTTGCTTTCTGTGACAAAAAGAATCACTAATGCCCATCTGCTCACTGGACTACTTCAAATTCTGTAGGAAAGAAGGCAAGAGCCATGGTTTCTGGTCTCTAAAGTTATGAGCTTAAGCAGTATGGTTTAAAGAGTCGATGCAAAATCCAGTTTGAGTTATTACTAATGATATGATTCTGTGGGATGGTTTTCAGACAGTATGTTGAAGAATGTGTGTAGAATCTACTGGAAAGCCAAAGGTTAAAATGTTATCTACATATTCACTATTACTGGAGGTTTTTTTTTTTTTTTTCCAGTAAGCTTCTGAGAGATTTATAATGCCCCAAAAAGTATTACAATAAATTAAGGTTCATACTTTCTTGCCTGTCTATCTTGCCCTTGCATGCTTATGTCACATCTACAGACACGAATCACCTTCATCTACACTGGGCTGCAACATCATATAAACTCTATTTTGGAGAATGTACACATTAGACATTAGATTTACAGTATATGCATGTCATAGTAACTATATTAGAAGCCTGTGATGGATAGAGTTGGCTCTCCCATATCCACGCCACACAAGTGTCATCATCTTTCACCCTGTGGTTACCACAGAGTCACAGTTTGGTCTGGGTGGGGGGGGGGCGGCTGGCTCAGCAAGGTCCCCCAACATCATCATGACTTCAGGCAGCAGTCCAGACCATGGCTATCAACACTGCCCCTGGTCATATTCATACTACTCACCCACTCATGGCCCTCATTAAAGCTTCAGAAGGCTACACATGCCACTCACATTAACATGGCCCCTAAAGGCAGCAAAATTGGAGGATATCACCAAATTATCAGTCAGTGGCTCTGAGCTGATACATCCCCATGGATTTCAGGCTTCATTGCAACCCTAGGGCAGTAACATGGACAAGAGACACCAACAGGGCCTCTGGTGGCATCACAGATCATGGTAGTCCTTCCAGGAGGTCCAAATCGGGAAGAAAAGCCTGGAATGTTGCCCAGAATGAGTGCAACCCATGGCCATCTGACATGTTTTAGGTAGGGGCTTGGGTCTCAACTATGCTTTTTGTGTAATACCATGTGGTTTTGTTTTTGTTTTTTGGTATGGCTAGATATAATATACCTTAAAACCTGGAATGGTAATCCCTAAAGAATTGTCCTTTTTGCTTAGCATTGCTTTTGTTATCTGGGGTTGTTCTTTGTGTGTGTGGGGATTATGTATACATTTTAGGATGGAAATATTTTTGTAAAGAATATTGTATTGGAATGGCGTTGAATCTACAAATTGCTTTTTTGAGATCGTCAGTTTCATACTGTTAATTCTATCACTCCACAAGGATGAGATGCCTTTTCCGTTTCTAGTATTGTTCTTAATCTCCTTCTTCAGGAATTTAAGGTTTTAATTGTAGAGGTCTTTTACCTCCTTGGTTGTGGAGCACTGTTGCAGTGCCTTAAAGATCACACTGGCCAGCTGGAGCCGTTGGAGTAAACAAGTCCTTATTTGGACGCGGGGGCGTGCCCACCAGTGGTCTGATTCTACGTTAATGCCTAGTAGCCTATGACTGTGTGAAACGTGGTATGGGCTCATGGGCGGTCCTACGAAAGGTATATAGTCAGACTCCTGGTGGGGCTCGGGGCCACTCTGCTGAAACCATTAAGCAAGACATTCCTGAGTAAACTGTTGCTGGAAGGACGTGGTGTGCTGGTCCTTCTTCCCTGGCAGTCAGGGTCGTCGGCCCTGCGCACTTGGTTAGGCTTATTCCTAAATATTTTATTTTATTTTTGATGCTGCTGTGGATGGGAACATCCAGATTGTCTTTCACAGTGGGTTTGCTATTAGTATATTAAGGTCACTTATTTTTAAAAGTTGATTTTGTATCCTACCACTTTTCTGAAAATGGTGGTCATTTCTGCAAATCTCCTGGTGAGATTTTTGCAATCTTTAATATGTAATATCATCTGCAAATAGTGAGAAATAGATTTCCTTTTCTATTTGTCTTCCTTTAATTTCCTTAACTTGTCTTATAGCTCTAGCTAGTGCTTCAAGTACAATACTGAAAAGAAATAGGAGTAGAAACAGTGGATAGTCAGCCTTGTGTCATCCCTGATTTTAATTGGATTATGTTTTTTCTTCATTTTTAAATATTTGGATGACACTGGCTCCAGGTTTGTCACATATAACTTTTATTATCTTGAACTATATCTCCTCTAGTTCTTTTCTTGCTACAACTTTACTTTGAAGTTATGCTGGATCTTTTCTGCATCTGATAAAGTGATCATATAGCTTTCTTCTTTAAGTCTATTACTATGATTAATTTGGCTATTGACTCATGGCTGTGCAACTATCTCAGCCTCTCAGGGATAAGGCCAATTTGATGTAGAGGATGGTATGTTTGATATGTCCCTGCATTTGCTTTGTTTTTCTTGGTATTCTACTGTTTATGAGAGGAATAGCCTTATAGTCTTTTTTGTTGTTACTGTTGTTGTTGTTCTTGTGTCTTTTCCTAGTTTTAGTTATAGAATAACAATGACTATACAAAAAACATCTAGAAAAATTCTGTTTCTATTTTTGGGTGTGTGTGAAAATTTAAGAATTAGTTGAGGATTGATATAAAATTGTTCCTCATGTTGTAGTGATCTCCAGCCATAAAATTATTTTAACTGTATTTCTGGTACTGCTATGAGTCACAATGAAAATATCTGATATGCAATCCTGGCAAAGGGGTTGAGACCCACAAGTTGAGAACCAATGATGTAAGGTATTCTAAAAGTTGTCATCAAAGTCATACTGATTAAAAAAAGAGATAAACTTTAAGTTTCAATAAAGACAAGTTCACTATACTTTGAGCAAGACATGAATAAAGTCTATATAACAATTCAAACCTCATTTCAGACATTAAAGTTTTCTTTACTTTTTTTTTTTTTTTTTAAGTATCAGTGGGTGCCAAAACAAACAAGTTCATTTCCTCCTGCTCAGGTTCTATCAGCTATATCGTAGAAAGACAGACTGGTGGAAAGTAAGCAAAAAGCCTAAATAATTTCATGCCAAGTGAACAAATAATTACAATTCCTTGGTTATCTGAAGGTGTCTCCACACCATTGACAGTGTGGCAGGAAGATATAGGCAACCTACCTGACCTCCATCAGAGGGATCATGATCTCTCATCCCCTCTCCTGCTCTCTAGGATATGTCAGGTCATACGTACCTCCATATTAGATATCCCATAGCACTCTCACATGGTATGAAGACATGGGTACCTACATGTGCTCTTTGGTAAGATATATACACAGAGATTTCAATGAACTTAGAGAATAAATGCCTGATCTCATAAAAAAAAAAAAAACCCACAAAAATGAGGCTGACAGAATTAACAGAGACAATCCAGGATGTAAAAATCAAATATGATAAAGAAACAAATATACTGAAGGGAATTCTCAATAGCTAGTGCGAACATGGAGGAGAAAGCCTTCAAGGAGAATTAGACCACACAAGCAAAGAATATGAAAAAAAAATCACACATACACACACACACACACACACACAAACACACACACACACACACAGAGAGAGAGAGCAAGAGAGAGAGACAGAGAGAGAGAGAGACAGAGAGAGAAAATACAGACGCTGTAAGCAACTACGAAAACACCAAATTTTCACACTATTGTATAAATGAAGAAGAATCCAGGTCAATGATAAAGACTAGACTTCAAAAAAGATGATTAAAGAAAACTTCTACACAGTAAGGCAAGGCAGCCACTCAGATATAAGAAAGACACAGATCACCAAACAGACAAGATCAAAAATGAAACTCCCCATAGCATGTCATAGCTTAAAAAGATAGAGAGCAAGACAGGGGTAGTAAGTCCCATGTGAACAGAAAGCACGAGGATAGCAGCTGACACTCAGTACAAACACTTGGATCCAGAGAAGCCTCAAAGCACCACAAGGTGACAGGTGCTAACCTAGACTACCTTACCTAGGAAAATCATCTACCAAAGTTGAACGAGAAAGAAAAACTTTCTACCCAAACAGATTAAAATAACTCATGCCAATTAAGCCAGTCTTCTAGACACTCCTGGAAACAATACTTCAGACTCAGGAGAGAGAGGGATCAGCACAGCCTGTAGCACGAACACAAACAAAGTTATAGTTATCAAAGACAACCTAGGACTAAGACACAAAGCCACCAAAACCAAAAAGAAATGACAGCAATAACCATGCAACGTTCAACAGTAACTTTGCTAGCAGCTTCAGCTCTCCAATCCAAAGAAACAGGGCGGATTAATGGATTAGAAAACAAATCTTTATGTTGTTTATAAGAACCTCAGTTTCTCTTTAAAGATGGGTATACCACCTTCAAGTCAAAGGACTGCAAAAAGGATTCCAAGACAATGTGACCAGGTAGCAAGTGCTGTGGCTATCCTAGTATTTGACAAACAGTATTCAATCTAGTATTTCATTCTAATGGAGGAAACAATTAACTACCAGAACATTACAATCCTAAACATATATTTACTAAATTCTGGTTCACCCTATTTATAAAAAACACTTATTGAAATTAAAGAAAGACTAACAACAACTCAATAAGATTAGATTAACACCACTTTCTCTAACAGACAGGTACAAAAAATAAACAGAGAAACATCAGAATTAAATGGCATCAATATCAAATTCACTTACTAGATTACCAACAAAATAGTTCACCTAAATTTAAAAAACATATGCTTTATATTCATCAGCCCATAGATGACTGTCTAAAATACATCACATCTGTAGCACACATACACACAAAGCTTCGCAAATTCAGAAAAGTTGAGGTGACACCACATATCTTATCAGACCATAATACAAAATAACTTAAGTTCTACAGCAAAAAAAAAGTCTAGTATCTACTCATGAAGATTAAACAATTTATTACTGAATGATGAATGGATCAAAGGAATAAAAAAGACTTGAAACCAAATCTTGGAAATACATGAAAATGAAAATTCCAAACAAAAAAATCTCTGGGACACTGAAAGCAGTACTACAGGGAAAATTTTTAGTTATTTAACTACATTAAAAAATCAAGAAAGAGCACAAATAAATGTCTTAATAATACAACTCAAGAATTTGGAAAAAGAACAAAGCAAATCCAAATCTAGAAGACTGTAACCATAAATAAAAGTTAAAACAAGAAAATAATAATAATTTAGAGAAGTAAAAAAAAAAACCTAGAAACAAAGAAAATAATACAAAGAATGAATATCAATAGACTGTTCTGTCAGAAGCTAACCAAGACTGACAGACTTTCAGTCCAACATTCTAAAGGGATGAACCAAGTAAGAGACAAGGTGAACAGGGAGCACACACTACAACAGATACTAAAGAAATTCACAGGACCATAAGGGAATACTTTAAATATAACAACAAAAGTATTGCAATAAATTAGAAAATCCAAAAGAAATGGACTAATTTGCAGATTCATCAACATTTCCAAAGTTAAACCAAGAGGAGAATAACCTAAAAAGACCTAAAACCAATGATGCAACTGAAGCATTAACGGAGTCTTGTGACTAAAAAGCCATATCTCATATAGATTACAACAGAGTTCAACCAGCCGTTCAGGGAAGATGCACAGCCAATACTTCATGAATTATTTATAAATAGAAGCAGGAGGCACAACTTCAGATCTCCTGTTAAGAAGCTGGCATCACCGTAATGATAACCCAGGTGAAGACAGGAAAAAATAACAACCCTGTAAGTCCAATGAACACAAATCCAAAAACCTTCAATAAGATACTTACAAATAAGATACAGTCATACATCAAAAAGATTCTCTACTATGGCCAAGATGGCTGTAATCCAGACATGGAGGGATGTTTGGATATTCTAAGTCACTAAGTACAATAAATCATATAAATGGACTTAGGAACAAACCTACATGCTCAGTTCATCACCTGCAGAAAAGGCCTCAGCAAGCATTCACCATTAAAAAACCTAGAGTGAATAGGCTTGAAGGGAACAGAGCTCCATGCAACAAAGGCTCCGACACACGCTCCTGGGGAGGCTGGATGTACGTAGATGGAAGAATGAAGCCAGTTCCAAACCTATTGCCTTGCACAGTAATTAACTCTAAATAGATGAAAGACCAAAATGTGAAACCTCAAACATTGAAACTAAATTAAAAACAAGGTACAGGTGTAGAAAAGGCCTTTTGAGTATGGCTCCATTTGTCTGTGAATTAAGGCCAACATTGGACAAGTGGACCTCATGAAACTAAGCTTCCTCTGTAAAGCAAAGGGAATGATCAACTGATTAATAGAAAAAATTCAACTTGCTTCCTTTCTTATCTCTAATTTCCAATTTTCCTAACATCTATTTTGTACTTCTTGATCCATAATAAAACTGATAAAAACTGATAAAAAGAAAATGAAATATATTTAAAATTTTGTATAATTAAGGTGTTTCAGAATAAATAGTTTCAGATTTAGAACATTTTATAGTTGTAATGAGCATTTCTATTTATTCTTGTTTTAGGAAGTTTGGAGATGATTTTTAATTGAGGATACTAGTAAATCTAAAGCTTCAAAATCATGTATCAAATTGAAACAAATTATGCAAATATATTTTAATTTATTCAAATGTTTCTTATTCGTCATTTTCTTGACTAAAGTGTTTTAAAAAGAGGACACACAGTTAGATGAGTAGAGAACAGGGTTGATGAGTTGGTGTATGTGGGAGAAGTTGGTATAGGATATGAATATTATCAAACCTTATCCTACGGATTTTTCAAAGAATAAAAAAGGGTATGACAAAAAGATTTACCATCATTCACATTCATATACAACAAATTTATCTTTCAAATCATAATCTCCAAAATGGACATCCTTTCTTTCAGGTCTCAGAGAAGTGCTGACTACATACTTATACAGGAGGTCCAGCAGTATCACTTAGAGACCTGTGTGCTTATAGAAGCTAAAACAAAGAATAGTGATGTCAAGAAGTTAACTCATTAACTTACCTAGTCATTTCTGAGGAAAAGGTATCACCAAACAACAGAGTATTGAAAGTGTGACTGTGTTGTTTGAGGTCCCTGTCTGCAGAACGTGTGGCAGACAAGCAATGCCTATGCTGTTTCTAATTATTCCAATTATCATGGCACACTATGAAAACTTGATTAATAACACTGAAGATATTGTTGTGGCAATTAGCCATATGGTTGTGGGACTTTATTCTGTCACGATTTAGCCATTAGCATCTACTTATGTTTGTCAGAGCAGTGCATCCGTGACAAGCTGAAGTTCCGCTCACCTTGCCGAGTCCCCTGTGAGCAACACTAGAGAACTGTTTATTCCTGGGAGTCTCTCGCCTGAGTACATTTTTCATGTGGCATCCGGTCTGAATGGGAACAAATGTCAAATAGCTCAGCATCTCTGAAAATCCACTTTGTGCCTTATGTGTAAAAACAAGGTAACTGAAGAAAATAATTTGTCCAGTAATCACTGGTCATCTATATCGTCCCATGTATTGACACAGTAATTCAGAGAAACTGATTTTCACACACTAATATATACAATTATATAATTGTGTTACTATAAGGATATATATAAGCTTGCATATATAAATATGCTATATAACACCTATTTACCACTTTTAGTATATATGCATGACATTGGTAACTAATCTGTCCAAGAGAATTGAGGTAATGCACTTAGTTACTGAGGAGATAAGCTTGTTAATTATGAGGGGTAATTTTAGGGAAAAAATTAAAGATGATGGTTACATCTTAAAATAATACTGGAAATATAACAATCAAAGGCCTTGCTGTAGAGAAATTTTTTTAAAAAATTGGAGAATTAAATTTATATTTTCAAATTGAATGCATTAATTAATTTGTGAAATACAAATCTTTAGAGTATTTTCTAGTAGCAGGCAGGTTTCCTGGTTGTTTTCTTAGGAGCTGGTGACATGGTGAACAGTCCCATGTTTACAAACCTTATTCAGAGCTCTACAGAAGGATGTTCTGGGTGTAAGTAACAGAAGGGGACTGAAGAAGACGCCTGCTTGTGTTTCCCATTCACGCTTGTGTCCTTTCTGCACTGGCAGTGGAGCACAACATAAGGGAACCAGGCAGCGATGCTTTGCCTGCAAAGGTTTAACCTGAGAGGTTCAAAGCAAAGAACAAATAATAATCTATGCAGCTATAGAACAGACAACACATGTGGAAATGAGGTGGGCTTTCAAACAAGATTACGAATCACCACAGCAGAAAGTTCACACCTAATTCCAGCTGCCATTACAGGTAGGATTGTCTGAGATACAGGCATAGCCAAGGAGCTGGACCATGCAGCCCTCTGAGGACATTTAAGATTGTGTTGGCCAAGACACTAATACGTGATTGAGAGCAAGTAAGCATGTCAAGAGAACAGATGTATGGCAAAAATCTTCTGTCTGTTTAAGCAGCTAACAAAAGTACTTCATGTTTCATGTGAGGAAACTGAGACCAAGGAAGATCAAAATACCTAAAGTAGTGCTCTTCAACCTTCCTGATGCTGCAACCCTTTAGTACAGTCCCCTAGGTTAGGGGCATCCTCAACTGTAACATTACTTTTGTTGCTATTTCATAACTGTAATTTTGGCACTATTATGAATCATAAATATGTTTGGAGATAGAGGTTTGCCGATGGAGTGGTGACCCACTGGTTGAGAACTACTGCCCTAGAGAGTTACTGAGTTCTGTGCCTGGGAGTTTATAATCACAGTGTGATTAGTATGAAGGAAATAACATTATGACACCTGAGTCACATTTGTTTATAAAATGAGCCGAGTTGTATATCTAGTAGCAAATGTGTTCTACCAGTACTGCCCTTCTCTAGTACTTCTCACTGTTTCTTGTTAACATTAATAAAGTCAGGACGAGATAATTCTGTGTTCATAAATTATAATGCAAGTACTGATCTCTGAATACATCACATTAAAACACTAAATCTATTAATTTTTCATTGTGAATACACTGCAGTCATCTTTAGAAAAATGAACAACTAATACTTCTAATATGAAAGTTTTGCTTACTAAACAAACCTAGTTGTAACAATTTGATCTAGCCAATAACATTATAACATTGACTTCACTACCTACAGTGGTGAATGCTTTACATAATTTGTTTCTAAATTTTTATGAGGTGTTATGCTTATTCTGTAGATGAGGAACTGCCGCTTAGGAATATATATATTTTTAGGAGGCAATGGCATAAATAGTTGGGATGGAATTCCACTTCAGGTAGGCTATGTCATATTCTTAATCACTGTTCTAGATTGGCCTCCACCAATTGATGTCTAAGCACAAATGTAACTTTTAATCTGTCACATTTAATCAAGGTAAGTTTCTTAAAAGTTTTAACTGAATATTCCAAATAACTAAATCAAATCTTGAAATTAACAACTGTAGAAAGAAGTAACGCATTTTTACAATTTTCTCTCACCCCAGCTCTCTCTACTCTGTCTACCGGTTCTGGGAGGACAGTGGCTCCTAGTCCCTAAACCTGGCATCCAGTCTATGGGAGCAAAACTCAGCATTCTCTGGCTCACATTTACCCATCCATTTCAACTCCACTGTCCTGACATCATCACTTCTGAACAGAAAAAATGTTCCAGCTTTCCTATCTGTCCCACCATTGTCATCATTCAGGCCCATTCTGCTGCAGAGATCATTTTAAAATACAAAATCAGGCAACTATGTTGTAAACTACCCTTGAAAAGTGCTTTCCCTGCTTAATGAGACATTACATGAATAAAGAGATGACCATTCTCCAGAGCAACATTCCCTTTCATACATATACAACTTTACATGCTTTTTAAAAAATTAGAATCAATTCCTTCTTCATATTATGGTGGATTGTCATCCCACAGTCAAAAACTCTGACCAAGAATTGTTCCTGTCTAAAAGAACTGCAGGAACAAAAACTGGAGAAGAGACTGAGGAAAAGGAGGTCCAGTGACTGGCCCAACTTGGGATCCATTTCAAGGCCTGACACTATTACTGATGCTATGCTGGGCTTACAGACAGGAACCTAGCATGACTGTACTCTGAGACGCCCAACAAGTAACTGACTGAGACGGACATAGATTCTTATACTCAAATCAGTGGGCAGAAGCTGGTGATCTCTATGGCTGAATTAGGGAAATGCTCGAAGAAGTTGAGGGGGAGGGCAACCCAATAGGAAGACCAGCAGTCTCAACTTACCCAGACCCCTGAGATATATCAGACACTGAGCCACCAACCAGGCAGCACACAAGAGCTAGTCCAAGGCGCCAATATATATATACACATACATACATACATACATACATACATACATACATACATACATACAGGGGAGGACTGCCTGGCCTGGCCTCAGTGAGAGCAGAAGCACCTAACCCTGGAGAGACTTGAGGCCTTGGGGAGTGGGGAGGCTTGGTAGAGGGGTATGGGTATGGGATACAGGGTGTTAGGTGTGGGGAGTGGGGTGTGGACATTCTCTTGGAAATGAGGTGGGGAAAGGAGGAGGACTGGGATGAGGAACTGTAGGAGGGCAGATCGGGACGGGGTAACAACAGGACTGTAAAAGAATAAATGTAGTAGTAGTAGTAACAGTGGTAAGGGTAGCAGTAGTAGGAGGAGGAGAAGGAGAAGAAGGAGGAAGAGGAGAAGGAGGAGGAAGAGGAGAAGGAGGAGGAAGAGGAGGAGGAGGAGGAAGAGGAGAAGGAGGAGGAAGAGGAGCAGCAGCAGCAGCAGCAGCAGCAGCAGCAGCAGTAGTAGTAAAGAGTAAAACCATCTACCTGTTTTTCTTTTTAAAAAAATCACCTTATTTTACATGTGAGTGTTTTGCCTGCATGTATGTACACGTACTATATGTGTGCCAAGTGCTCACAAAGACTAGAAAAGGGCATTGGATCTCCTGGAATTAGAGTTATAGCTGATTGTGAACTACCATATGGGTGTTGGGACTCAAACCTGGGTCTTCCTCAAGAACAATATGTGCTCTTAGCCATTGAGTTGACTCCCCAGACTTTTATTCTGCTTCCCAATACAAGCTGGTAGTTGAAGGTTAACACTGTCTATACTTTAATAACAAACTATACTTCAGCATGCATTTTACAGCCTGGGGGTCTTTGTTTAGTGTAGGTGCATTTTCAGAGAGCACAGTATTTGTGCCGGATTTCACATATAAAGAAATATATATACCAGCTAGCTGAACTTGGGCAAGTGAGCTTCTCAGGGAACATGCAGTTCCTCCTCACGAGATCAAACACCTGATACTACCTGTTAAAAGATGCTCGCTCTATTGCTAAGTGAGCCTGAGTTAAGTCTTGCTTCCCTTATCTTTAGAATGTTCTTTATGACCCGTTTATTACAGTGCATTCTCAAGTCATAAACTGTCTTGATTTTCTAATCATAGGTAACTATTATTTTGTTATAACTAATTTTTTCAGAGCCCCTTATTAAAAAATATGGATAAAGGTAAATCTAACAGTGTGTATGTATATGGGTAAAGAGTACAAATAAACACCATTAAATTTTTAAAACGTCTTGAAATGAAGTAACTGATGTACAAAAAATACAAAACTCTTAACACTCCTACTTAAAACAGAACCTGACAAATTCTCAGGTCTGAGTTTTTGTTTTCATTTAAATATTCATTTTTCCCTGAATAAAGAAAGCTGACTTATGACATGGAATTTTTAAATTTTTTCCTGGGAAAGAGGTATGTAAAATTTAATAATCATTAATCAAATTTCCCTTTTCCCCATAATTTGCTCATTCTACAATCAAATTAAGCGGAAGTAATGAAATAGCTCCCTCTAGTACTGTGTCTAGGAACTATCACAGTGGCCACAGAAGTCTCACCTGACATGTGTACATTATTAAGTGTATACCTTTACTATCAGTGATTGTATCTCACTATCAGTGATCAAACCCCCCATCTGCTAATATGGGAGTCTTTAATATTAATGTACTTGCAAATTTCCTGAAAATACTGTTAAAATGTGAATTCATACATCAGTGAATTCAGCTTTCATAAGTTTTTCCTAGCAGAGTCTGCTGACAAGTCTGTGTACATTCCACTCTGGATTCAGTACATGCATGTTGCTAACATGATCAGAATTAAGCACTCTTCTTGTTATAACAAAACCAATGTAAGGGCTTATGGCTTATCTGGTTCACAACTATGGTGTACAGTTCATGATAGTGTGGAGGTCATGGCAGTAGCAACCGGAGACAGGAAGCAGAGAGCAGCAAGTGCTTCTGCTCTGCTGGCATTCTCCCTTTGTGCTCAGTCTGGCACCCCTGCCTCTGTGATGGTGCTGTTCACTGTAACCTGATCTACAAGCTCCTTCACAGAGGTATACAGGTTTATCCCATAGGTACTTCTAGCATCTGTCAAGTTGACAATCATCAATCACCACTACAGTATCCATAAGGGCTAGGGTAAAAAGTTTAAAATTCGAAAGATTCTTCATTAGTCACTACAAAAGAAAGAATATGTATGTTTGTTTCCTAGCACTGAACCCAAGGCCTTGCAGTGGTTAGGCAAATACTCCACCATGGATCAAAAAACAGTGTCTAATTGGAAGTAGATGTGAACTTACTCAAAGATCCACCATTCTGTCAACAAAAAGACTGTATTTCTTCATTTGAAATAAGTATAAAATAATACATAACCCACACTGAATACTAGTACTTCTGCATACTATGTACCTGTAGTAAGAAATAATGGGCAATTCCACAAGGAATAATATAGAATCTTCCTGCAAATTGCACAACTATGTTGCATACCATCAAATAAAATGATTAAAAATAAGAAAAAACCTGGGATTGGTGAGTTAACTGAGTGGATGAAGGCGCTTGTTGCCAAGCCTGATGAGCATCGTTGGATCCCATGAATTTACAAGGTAGAGGGGAAAATCCAGTTCCAAAAGTCATTCTCTGACCTTCATGTGTTGTTATGCATGACTGCACACATGCATGCATGCATTTATGCATACATGCAAACACAAAATAAATAAATGTAAAAAATAAGTAGAGAAACTAATGGTGACCAAGTAGGAATGAGGCTAAAATTGTCTTTTTATTTGAATTTTATAAATACATCGGGGATTGAAAAACTGTTCCACAACTTCTTGTGCTGTTCCTATCGATTGATCAGCATATCTCATTGTTTTCCGAAAGCACACAAGACACACTTCTTTCTCCAGCTTGTAGGAAGTTACACTGCTGGGCTCCCTCTCTTTCTGATTGACCAAACTGTGAGGGACTGAGGAATCTGTATTTCTGACAACCTCCCAAGTGACACTTAGTTCTAAGGCCTGAGGGCCTGAGACTCACTGGGTTACAGCATTCTCAAGAAGTGTCTGCACCTGCTATTTCTCCTTCAAGCAGCTTATCATTGTCTTAAATATCTGGGCTTCCATTCAAATGATATTTCACAGTTTAACTATATTTTAAATAGCACAGTAATTACAATATTTTACCTAGAATAACATATAAGTAAAAAAAAAAAAAAAACAGCTTATAACATCGTGGTGTTTGACTGATGGTGATCTTACAAAATGTTGCAGAGATTAGGTTCCTAAAAATAAGTGAGGCTAGGGGATGATCAGTAAAGGCTTAGAGGTTCCTAAATGAAAATTGTTGTTTGTTCTTTCAGTATATTCTTAATACATTCAGCTGCAGAACAGCTCATTTCTGAGACTGTTTTTGGCCTCGTGAGTTAATCATACCAGGATGAGTTGGTTTAGCTCACATGCCTTTAGGAGTAATGATACAGTTAAATGATTAGACAATCAGAAAAAGAAGTTTATCTCTGGGAGAAAAGTAGTTAGCACACAGGCTTCCAGTTGACATGAGTATCCTAAGTCACTCATAACTATCCTGTTCATTTTAGCTGTGTAAAGAAGGACTTCTGCCATGCCTTGTGGAATAAATTGTATTTTATTAGTGCCTGAGTGTTTCATAACTTTAATTTTTTTTGCTTCAAGAGTAGAGAACTAAGACTGAGCAGTACATTTCACTGACAGGTTGACAAATGTCTCATTAGACACTTAAGGAGCTGAAGCTAATTATACACTTTGGGGGTGGGGGTGGTGGTATTAATTGTGACTGTTTAACAAGTTAACATTGGTGGTCAACTTTTCATCAGTATCTCACAAACCAACTGCAGAAGAAAACTTGGAGCAAGGGAAAAAGAACATCTATGGTAAAATGTAGCATATGGACTGAGTGGGAGGAATGGCAGAGGACTACCGTGATGGCCATCCTTATTGGGTCACCAAAACCATTCATCTATCTCACAAAGCAGTCACCTCACTATCACCCTGCAGCCTAGGACATGAGGTCAAACTTGACGCCTACCTACAACCTACATGTGATGATATCTTGTATTTTATAATCCTCTGCTAACATTCCACAGTAATGGCCTGCGGATGAAGAAACAGAAGTAATTTGCATTAACAGATCATGTAACTTAGGTCTCTATCCAACCAGATTATGCTACTTAAATAAGGCTTCTTTCAATAAAATATACTACAACCACATACGTTTATTAACTACAAATAATAGTTTTAAGTCCTATTTATTTTTCTGTTAAAGGCTGAGGTGTATAGTAGTCAATAGTTTATGACTTTAATTTTGCTTAACCCTTAGCAAATAGCACCAATCTGAGCTGCTTTGAAACAAGTTCATTTACTTTTAGAGGAAATAATTCGGTGTAACTGTAAGTTCTTGTTTTCACAGATTTCTACCCTTCAGATATATTATAGAACATGGCATATATTAAGCCATCCATATGGAAGGTATGTGCTAATATTTATGCCAAAAACAGTTATATTAATATAAACCTAAAATCCTGTTAAAATCATGGAGAATTATTATTTTTAAAATATCACACTAAGTTTCTTTGGCAAATACTAGAGACTCAAATTTTGTTTCCTTTTTCAAAAATAAGGGAGAAAGATTGTCATGTAAATAATGATTCTCAACCTTGAGTTCATAAACAAGGGTGTTATTCACACTCTTTTGGAAAAAACTGATTATACTTTACTTTACTATCTGAATTTGTTTTTAGTAGATAAAAAAATTCCTTAACATTACCTCTTAAATACAGCTTTCTCATTTAGAAACAAGGGTGATTACATAATGACTTTTTTCTTATCCAAGTAGATTTCTTTCCCCTCAAACAAACAACAAATAAGCAGCCAACCAAGCAAATAAACAAAATCCTAAAACAAACCACACCTCATCCAGCCAAGCTATTGATTTAGCTTAATATTACCATCTCTAAACAAATGCGCCCAAAGAAAATCTTGAACACACACATAGCATTTAGTTTCCTGAGTCCAGACGCTCCGAACAAATAGTGGCTCTTTTTAGAACGCTAAGGGCCACAATACCCATTTAATATGAAGTCCCAGAATTTAGTGATGTAACTGCAAATGAGTCCTTTTGTGAATGTATGTGTGTGTGTGTGTGTGTGTGTGTGTGTGTGTATGCGCACGCGCATCATATATGGACATGGACCTATATATGAAAACAGAATATGTTATTAGGGCATTATGCTTCTGTGCTAATAAAAACTTGATACCTAAATGCAGTTTTATTTTATGCAAATTAAATTTATCTTTAAGTTTTACCTGAGTTTCATTCATTAATAGTATAAGAAATGTTCAAAAAGGTGATAGAACACTCTGCAGTGTTTTCAAAAAAAAAACCTATTTGCTCTATTACAGGGATGTTTAGATTTGTTGAAAAAAGAAAAACAAGAAAAGGAAGACAGGAAAAAAAATTAAGTATGTTTTCTTGTCAATCCATACCTCACTGAGCTGTTCTGCATTCCATTTATAGTCCACTGTACAGACAGGTGAAATTTTACCCTGGTACAGGATTTAAACAAATTATGGGCTACAGAAATGTGTCATAAATCAACTTCACATACTGAACAAAAGATAAACAACAGAAGATTTATATTCTGACAAAAGGAGCAGTCTCTAACTCTAATACAAAGCAGAAGGAGAGAAGCAAGCCCACCCTGCTGTGTACTGCAGCAGGCTCTCCCTGCCCTTTTTATATGCTAACTCAGAATAGTAATTATGGATCTTGTAAGTTGACTTCTGTTTCCAGAACTATGAGTTGTAGTAAAAAGATGCCTTTTCAGGGAGACAATTACCATTAATCAAAACACTGGGAGCTAATACCACTCAAACCCAACCTACCGCTGTGCCCAGCAATATATCAAACTGTCTGTTGTCAAACACACTAACAAACTTAAATGGGCTGTTTCCCCTGCAAACAAAACCAAATAAATAAATAAATAAATAAATAAATAAATAAATAAATAAAATAAAACAAAACCCCCTAAACAAACCCCACCAAACCTTCTAGCTAAGTAATTTTAAAACCCCAACTGCTACCTCAGTGATCCTTCACGGCACCACCTCTTGCCTTTCAGTGTTCACCACAGCCCAGCAGTGTCAGGTCACTACTCAGGTCTGGGACGAGAAAGCCATTGGCACTGTCACATGGAAGGACCTGCAGAGACTGTGTGTTACAGTGGATCTGCTCAATCTTTGAATATTTAGTACAGCAGTACACGTGGACATGTAATTAATTAACTTTTTTCGGGGCTTGAAATGTTCTATTGTAAGCAAAAAATATGAGCATAGAAAAAGTTATTCTGTTAAGACTCAGGAACAACAAACTTGTCTCTACAACAGCTGTACAAAGCATAAGGTCACAAGGCTCATGCAGATATTCTCTTAGGCTCTTTTTTTTTTAAAAAAAAAAAAACACATACGTGTTTGTATGTGTACTGGTATGCGTGGGAGTCAGTGGATTTTTTTCCCACTATGTGAGTCCCAGGGATAGAACTGTGGATGGCGGGCTGTAGGTTAAGTGCCTTTACCTACTAAACAATGTTGCCGGCCCAATTTACTTCCTTAAAAAAATACTGTTCAATTTTCTAATAATAGAGAAAATGACAAAATAAATTAGCTGCTGGTAATTTCTATCATCACTATATTTCAGTGTGCAACTCTCTCCACATAGCCACTGTCTCTAAATATCTGAGTTCCCTAACAACCCTGGAAGAGCACCACATGCCTTTTTACTCACATGCCTTCTACTAGTTTTTTTTTATTGAGCCAAAAGTATTTTTGTATCCAACCTCCAAAAATGGGGAAGATTTTACAAGTCAGAAGGCTTTGACAACAATTCCTAATTAGAAAAGATCTCAAAGTATTTTATAAAAATAAATGTAAAAAGGATGAAAGCAAGGGATTTAACAGACAGGCCAGGCATGTATGAACAGCTAAGTCACTCACCACTTACTCCCGTGCTTTGTAAGCCAACATCCAGCAGATGTAATTAAATTTTGTTTATAATGGTCTCATTGCTGCTAACTTCATGTTGCCATGCCGCCTCCCTATTAGGACAAAATGGCCTTCTACATTTATTAGTAGACGACACATACTGATGTTGCCTTCACATTTATAAACTATATTCATAATATGCAAAAGATGACATGACATGACGTGATTAAGTCAAAATACATACATGAGCAAACTGCCTAGACTCCAATGATTCCTTTAGGTTTATGTAGTAAAAGATACTACAAATTTAGTGTAGAAGGCCATAAAGATGCTACATTTTTACTGCTAGTGATCCCCACAGTTAGTACAAGTACAACCAGGAGAAGGGCTTCAGTCCACTCTGAGGCACTGTACTGTAATTTATTTCAGAAGTTTCTGAATTTACAAACCTCTCCTAATGGAATAGATTGGCATTGTTTCTTCACCATCATCCTTTTCCCCTTCTCATTTAGGCATAAGCTCCTATCTTCTTTACACCTTCCTTTAAATGTTTAATACAAATAACCACAGGAGAATCTCTGCTCCCCTTGAAAAACTGCAAATAAAGATGTCAGCCACTGAGTATATTTGTGGCATCTCCAGCAGCTGCTGTTAAATACCAGCTGGTCTAGCTGATTAAAATTACCTCCGAGTTGGTGTTATAAAGACGCCTGGGCAGTGCTGCTGTATTAATGGATTATTGAGTGAGCGCTGAAAACCTTGGCCAGCTGATGCATTTTATTATAGATAGGCTTTATGATGTGTAATCACTGTAATTTTTACAACGGGAGGAAATATGAAAAAGGGAGTAAACAAAAATCCCCATAGAAACTGCCCTAACTCGATTATTTCTACCAGTCTGTTTCCTAGAAGGAATCAAAGTACATA
>JADRCD010209964.1:0-31684 GCA_019843815.1 Montemys delectorum | reverse complement strand
TTGAGCAACTGTCCCTAAGATGCTTTCAAGTGTCTGAGCCCCCAGGAGACTGGGCCACACTGGTTATGCACAGTCAGGCAAACAGCATGTCCTTGTCGACGAGTCCCCACCTCTGGGACACGAGGATCGATGGCCGTTTTCTCCCCCTGTGCTTTCCTGCAGAATCCTTGCCTTTCCGTTGTTAGGTCGGGTTTTCTATAAGAATTATCATCTGGAATTCTGTAGCACACCTCATAGGTATGGAATTTTTTTAAATTAAATATTCAGAATAAACTTTTTTTGATCCATTTGCTGTATGGTCTCCTGCAGTGCTTGGTCTCCATGTTTTGCTTTGAAGGTGACATTGGGCCGAGTTCCCAGGGGACCTAGCTCAGGTGCTAGGTCCTTTATCGACCTGTGCACGGAGTGAAAGAGAGGATTGGTTAAGACCCTGCATTGTTCTCAAAGAGGACCTGAGTTCAGTTCACATCACCCATGTTGGGCCACACCTGTAACCTCAGCTCCAGGGGATCCTATGCCTCTGGTCTCTGATCTAGTTCTTGTAGGCACCTACACACACATGGGCATACCCACACACATACCCATATACATACACATAATTTTTAAAAAGCCAGGTGCACTGGGATTTGTCTGTAATTCCAGCTCTGGGGAGGTGGAGATCGGAGATCACCTCTCCAGAGACTCACTGGCCAGCCAATTTAGTCTGGCGTGCTACATGTCTCACTGAGAGAGCTTGTCTCATGAAACAAAATGGATAGATAGCTACTGAGGAATGGTATCTGAGGTTGGTCTCTGAACTCTTTAAACATCACAGAGAGAAAGAGGGAGGGGTGTACACACACACAGTGAGGTGGGGGGAGTTCTGAATTATCCTCTTAATGAATCCTAATTGTTAGAGCCATAGGTGTCATTTCTTCAGGGTACTATTCAGCAGCATAGAAGGCAACAATGGCCTTGGACAGAGTACTGGTAGCTGAAGGAGGACCTGGCTGGGCCAGCCAGGGGTAGCAGAGAAGCAGCAAGCAGATGAAGGGGTAACCAAACCTTGGTACTTGCCCGTTGGCAGACCTGGACAACGCTGCTGACAGCCTGCTCTGTGGTTCTCAGTGGCAGGCAGGCTGTTCCTCAGGCAGCTCCCAGGCAGGAATGCAGAACAAGGGGCATCTGGGATGTCAGTACAAGCTGTTCTTGTTGCCCCTAGTAGAGCCTCCACACTGGCATTTATTTACAGAGCTGGATGGTGCTCATGATGGGGACAGGCCCAGACACCCAACTCTTAGCAGTGGCAGCTTCCTTTCTCAAGTCTTGACACACTGCTGGGCTGGTAGTGTCAGGAGTCCCCAGGACCAGGGTCCCGGGTCGGATGTGCTTCTGATGTTTCTGCAGCCTAGCTGTGACCTCATCTATGGGGCTTCCCAGACATACACTTAACTTGGCTTGTTCCTTGGCAAGCCTTTTACTCCCAGTCTGTCCCTGGAGGGCTGGCTCCAGTTCGGGAATGCAGTCACTCTATAGTTAGAGAACCAGAAAGACAGCCCTTGCTGCTCTGGCTCGTCCTTTGTCCCACTTCTCCTGGACCATCACCTGCTGATAACTGATGGACATGGTTTCTGGGGTCATCTGGCCTGCCCATGGGAACCTGATTCCCTCCAGTGGTACTTGCTTCTGCTGTGCCAATGTGACCCTCTAGTCAAAAGTCCCTTCAGGGACCCCTGGGTATGGCAGCCAGCCTTACCCTGCCTCCAGGTTGGTAAGTAGAATTTTTGCCAGTGTGGCTTGCAGGATCTAAACCTGAGGGCCACACTCTCCTCCCACGGCGGGGCCCCTCACCCCTCTCTTACAGTAGAGGGCTTTCTGCCCTTGAGATTGCTACCACTTTAGGGATTCGAGGTAGCTTGCACATGATGGGAGGGTGGACAGAGATGGGGTGACAAAAATGTAAAGACATGACCACTGCTGGTCCCCTCTGTCTATGAGTGGGGCAGGGACAGAGGCTCTTCGGGAACAGGACATCGTAGGTAGGTCTGTTTCTGGTCTTGAGCCAGGACGCATGTTTCCTATCATGCTGGCTTTCCTCTTAAATGGGCTTAGGGGTGTGGCTTGGCATTCACAGGCACTGAGTATGAGTCTTACCAGCACTGGAACAAAATTAGTTCACCAGCCACCTGAAGGTTAGGTGCACCCACTAGCCGCCTTTGGCTTGAGGAATGTGGAGTGTGGGGCAGATTCCTGGACAGTAGTATGCTCTGAGCTGCTGGGGCATGAAGGTGAAGACTCAGTTCTGCCGAATGGCTGGGACCATGAAGGGAAGGGCATTGGCTTCTGGGGAGTCCTGAAGTCACAGCTGGCCATTGGTAAGTAAACTCTGATGTGCACAGACTGGAGACAGCTGTGTCTGGTAGGTCTGGAAGGTCAGAAAATGAGGTGGCCCAGGGTTAGCTCTGCCCTGTTAGGGCTTGGTTCTGCCATTGCCAACTCCAATTTCCATGTGGCCACCACCAAGGAGAGGATGCTCTGAAGGGAGGGAGAGGCTCTGGGAGTGGGCTGGGGTATGGATGGCAGCGTTCCTGGGGCCCTCCTGACAGGTCACCCACTGCATCCCCCCATTGTTTGACAGATTCACACCTGAACAGCTCAAACTTCCTTAGTGGAAAAAAAAGGGGTGCATATGGCCTCCTGTCTCTAATCATGTGCTTGCACTCACCATCTGATCCCCTGGAGGGTGAAATCTTGAAATGAACATGTGCAAGCCTAAAGTCTGACGATGATTTGAGCTCCTAAGTTCACGGCCAGCCTGGATAGCAGAGTGAGACCAGGCTCAAGAGCAAGAGCTTCTAAAGCTCCTGGATGGACCCTGGGGATAAGATATCCCAGTGTTTTATTGATTTCTTCTGAACACTAGATGTCTAGGTTTTCCTCTTTTTTTCTTTTTATCCATCTTCCCTCTATCTAGCTCCTTCTATCCCCGCCCCCACTTCACTTGCTTGCTCGTGCTTAGCTGGATTTCTCCACTCTTACAGTTCAGAAGCCCCTGCCTAGGGAATGGTCCTGCCCACGGTGGGCTGGGTCTTCTCACATCAATTAACTCAATACAATCCCCATAGACAAGTCCATAGTTTGATCTAACGCAGACAATTGCTCACCAATACTATTCCCAGGTGAATCTAAGTTGAGTCTGTAGGGTAAAAGGTCTGAGATCACTTCTGGGTTTGAAAATTGACCAGAACCCACCAACCCACGAGCCAGAAAACCTACCAATCCCTGGGCTCTCCACTAGCTCAGGATTTGAAATTCCACCAATCCCTACCTTAGAAATCTCTACCCTGAAAAAGTCTGTGTCCAAGAAACCCTCTATAAGCCTGCCTCCTGCCCACTTCCCTGCTGTTTCTCTCCAAAGCAGAGGCAGCCACCCTCCCGCGTCTTGCCTAATAAATTGTGAGGTTTGTAGTGTGGTGTGACTTTGTGGCATTCCTTGGCTCTCGACTGTCAGGATACCTTTCCCCTCAGAGCTGTAACATGTACAGGATCAAGTTGACAGTTAAATCTAACCACCACACCCCATCCCTTGTCAACTGGACACACAAACACATCACTTTCAAACCACAACCTTCTATCTTTTGTCCCCAGGTCTCATGTTTATCTCAAAATGTAAAATGTAGTCCAATTAAAAAAAAAAAAATGACAACATAGTCTTTAAAAATCCCAGCACTTTAAAAGTCTTTTAAATGAGATCTTCTATAAAATTAAAAACAATTTACATATTTCCATCATATAAATGGAGA
Organism: Montemys delectorum; assembly: GCA_019843815.1. Classification (NCBI taxonomy): domain Eukaryota; kingdom Metazoa; phylum Chordata; class Mammalia; order Rodentia; family Muridae; genus Montemys; species Montemys delectorum. The sequence continues at coordinate 27,902 of JADRCD010209964.1, read as the reverse complement.
GAGCAGACATTCTTATTCCAAAAGGGAGGGACCAGGACAGGATGGAAAAAGCCAGATTGAACTGATCCTTTGGGTGGAATAGCTACACATGTCCTGTAACCCTGACTATGGTTTGGATGACTAATGTCCCCCATAGGTTCAGGTTTTGGACACTTAGTTTCCAGTTGGTGGCGCCATTTGGGGGATGTTTGGGTGGTACAGCCCTGTTGGAGGAAGTGTGTCACTAACAGTTGGCCTTGAAGTTATAAAGCCTCACTCTTGTGCTTGTGTTGAAGACATGAGCTCAGCTGTCTGCTCCAGCCATCAGGCCTACTGCTTGCCTCTCTCCATGATGAACCCACCTGTTATGGTATGTATTGCTTGGCCCAGGGTGTGGTACTATTAGAAGGTGTTGCCCTGTTGGAGTAGGTGTGGCCTTGTTTGAGTGTGTGTGTCACTGTGGGTGTGGGCTTTAAGACCTTCATCCTAGCTGCCTGGAAGCCAGTATCTCCTAGCAGCCTTCAGATGAAGATGTAGAACTCTCAGCTCCTCCTGCACCATGCCTGCCATGCTCCCACCTTGATGATACTGGACTGAACCTCTGAACCTGGAAGCCAGACCCAGTTAAATGTTTTTATAAGAGTTGCCTTGGCGGGGCTGGTGAGATGGTTCAATGGATAAGAGCACTGACTGCTCTTCAGAAGGTCCCGAGTTCAAATCCCAGCAACCACATGGTGGCCCACAACCACTGTAATGAGAGCTGACACCCTCTTCTGACGAGTCTGAAGACAGCTACAGTGTACTTACCTATAATACTAAATAAATCTTTGGGCCAGAGTGAGCGGGGCTGATCGGAGTGAGTGGGGTTGACTGGAGTGAGCAGAGGTCCTAAAAATTCAATTCCCAACAACCACATGAAGGCTCACAACCATCTGTACAGCTACAGTGTGTACTCATATACATAAAATAAATAAATAAATAAATAAATAAATAAATAAATAAATCTTAAAAAAAAAAAAAAAGAGTTGCCTTGGTCATGGTGTCTGTTCACAGCAGTAAAACCCTGACTACGCACTACCCTTTTAGAACTATAAGCCCAAATAAATGGTTCCTTCTGTAAGTTGCGTTGACTATGGTGCTTTATCACAGCAACTGAAAAGTAACTAAGAAAACCCATCCATTTCACCAAGCTGGACTTGGATCCTCTTCCCATCCGTGCTTTCCACGTTTGGGATGATTATACTCCTTTATTTCTTCCTTGGAAGGCAGTGCAGCACAGGGAAAGGTCACGTCCTCATCAGATGACAGTGAAACAGGACATTCTGGTGGCCCTGAATGCCGGGACTCTACCAACTGACCCATAGCTCCAGCTTGTGGGGTAATCTACTTTGCACAGATAGAATTTGTTAGGTGTCTCTTCTGGTCCTCTAGCCTTAAGACACAGTAGGCAACATCTCCACCCCCACCCCCACCCCCGGGCCCCTTTCCTGCTGAGTCAGAATCTAGTGTGGAGTACAGTGCTCACATATTGCTCCTCTTTGTAATCCCTCCTTACACAGAGGCACCGCCTTTGGCTGATTGCTCAGCCTTAGTTGCATGTCCTGTCACCCAAACTCACAGTCCTGTGCCATCTGAATCATTTCACTGGTCACAATATATTCTCTGGTCTGCCAGTTGCTCGGGGGCTTCTCTGTACTCGTGTGGCAGACTCCATTCATGAAGGAGGTGAGGAAGACAGCCACCCTGCCCTTCACCCCCAGACACTTCCACACGTCACCTTGTGATGGATCAGCCTTAGCTATATATATCTTTTCACAGCTGGGGATGTGTAGCCAAGTCCACAGGAGGAAGGCATTGGGTACCACATGAACAAAGACAGCCGTGTCAGGATTGGCCTGTGGACACGCCACCCTTAGCTTATCTTCAGTGATCTCTCCTCACCCTGGGCATACACAATGCCCATGTGCCTTCAGAGTGCACGTCTGTTTTGTTGTTTTGTCCCCATGTAGGCACCAACTGTTGCATCAACTTTCCTGGGAGATGTGAACGAATGTCTCTTCACCCTAGATAGTGTGGATAATGGATGAAGTCCTGAGTGAATGTGTATTATTACCATGAACACGGCCACGTTAGGGACCTCAATGCCTCAGATCCATCAGAATGGTAAGACCCTTCCTGGGCCAGGCTCAGGAATAGCAAAGCAACATCCTGTGTGTGGATGTTGACAATGTGTGTGGAAACCACACATCAACCATAGCACCCTCCTCCTGGATGACAGTGTTCACTGCAGAGACCCAAGACTGAGGTTAGCTAGCCCCCTCCTCACTCATGCTGTATTCAGTAACCATGCTGTTTCCCAGCTACTGGGTCAACTCCTTCAGAGCATATGACCCACCCAATCTCTCTCTCTCTCTCTCTCTCTCTCTCTCTCTCTCTCTCTCTCTCTCTGTGTGTGTGTGTGTGTGTGTGTGTGTTGTGTGTGAAGGTCAATCCCAAGCCGAGAAGGCCATAGCAAGACGTGAGACTAACAACAGATGAAATAAATGGTCCGCCCAAGCTCAGCTCGGTAAGCAGTGGTTTTAACTGGGGTTCCTGATAGGAACCTGGATGAGGAGTCACTGGCAGGCTGTGCATGAGGAGACAGTTGCGGCAGCATGGGCTTGGGATCACTTGCGGAGTCGAGGAGAAGGGGTCTCCCCCAGGGAGCAGTGGCTTTCAGTTGGTTCTGTTGCTGAGGTAGGTAGCATCTCCCTTCAGGATCATCGTCTCCCTTCGGGATCCTTTAGCTGCTAATAGGTCCGGGGGTGTGGGGCAGGGTGCCGTGAAGCCTCCTGGGGTGCCCGTGAGGCATGAGCCACACATCTCTGTTGTGGTTAAACATCATGGAGCACATCTGGGACCTAGAGGCAGTGTGCACATCCAGCCTGGACTGGTTTTTGATGAATGCACAGCAAACCGTGTCCTCAGAGTGAACTTTTAGGGGACCCCTCTCCCCCCAGTTCCCATTGCATGCTTGTGTGTAGTCAAGGAGCACATGTTAAAGCCAGATGCATCATGGGAAAGGAAAATGAACAGAGAATAAGACTTATGTAACCCAAACTTGTCAATCAAAATGGAAAACCAGCCAGGTGTGATTGATGCAAGCCTTTGGTCCTTGTACTCAGAGGCAGAGGCCAATGGATCGCTATAAGTTCAAGGCCAGCCTGGTCTACATAGGGAGATCCAGGACAGCCAGGGATACACAGAGAAACCCTGTCTTGAATCCCCCACCCCCAAAATAAAAACAAATGGAAAACTACCCATACCCCACACTTAGCATCGACCCCCTCCCCTTGGATCCACAGAAGAAAGTCCAGCCATGACCTTACACCTCTCATCCACTGCTTCTTTGCTGTACAGAACTTTGTTTTTGAAGAAAGCCCCTGCGCTCTCTCTATTTGTTTGTGCTTCTCCAGTTCTTTGAACAAGATACCAAGAATCAAGAAACACCCTGTCCAGGTAGTGACCATTGGGGACACAATCTCATGGAAGTCCCCTGTAGGTGACCGCAGCCACTCTTGACAGAAATAGCCAGGCCATGCCCAGAGAGTATTGTTCAAAACAAGACACCTGCCTCATCTCCATGAGGAGTCAGGGATACTGTAGCCATGAGAATAGTCTCAGGGTCAAAAGTGAAGAAAATGGCCAGGACCAAGGGGCTGTAGGACAGATACTGTCGGAGTGAGAAGAGGGGCAGGTCGCAGGTCCCTCTTCTATGTTCCAGTCTGCATCTAGTGAGGAGATGATCCTCAAGCCCAGTGTGATGAACCCAGTGTCGCTAGCCGTTCTGGTTTCCTGGTTTCCAGAATGCACCTCCTGTGTGATGTTCCTGAGCCTGCCTTCCTGCACATGGTTGAAGACTGGCAGGGCCACAGTCTCCATGTGCCTGCTGCAAACAAACCAAGCTTGTCTCTCATGCTCTCAGCTTCTGTGGTCTCCTCCCCCTTAAGGGAAAGGAGCAGCCACATGATCCAGGGAGCCACAAAGCTGGTTCAGGGGGAGGGAGGAGACTGCTGTAGAGATGGGTCGGGTTGTAGGGTTCCCTCAGAGCTGCTGCACTCTTGCCGTCTCTAACAGGGTCTTTGCAGTCACAGTTCACAAATTCTTGCTTGAAAGTGGAGGGTTTGCTCTGAGCCGGCTCAGACGGTATGCTCCATGGGCAGGGAGGTCTGCTGCTGTCCTGTTCTGGCTTCCTTTCTGGCCTCGGGGCAGTGGGTCTGTGCTTATGGCTGCTCCTATCCTCCTCTGTCACACCTGTGATCTGGAAGGGACAGAAAGGCAAACGCCATCTTTTCACCAGTAGAGGAAGCTGTGGGAGAAAAGGCACTGTGGTGGGCCAGCACCCAGGCCACCATGGGCACCAGAGTTATCTGTGGCTGACAGGCCATATAGAAAAATGTCAGAGACTGCAGGTAGTTCCTAACTGTGAGTGGCAGTTGTGTGTGCCCATGTTCAGGCCTAGGCCTTTGGAAATCCTGTCTACATGGCATCTACGTGTCTGAGCCTCAGTTACTGAATCTGTAAAAGAGACGTCAGCCTGTGACAGGTCTCAGGAAGCAGTCAATGCCATACCTAGCAAAGGTGCTCTTTTCTTTTAGGTCCTCTGTTTGAAGGTCAGGGCCCCTGTGCATGCAGGTAGGGAAGTTAGGGGGGCTGCTTCAGCCTCCTTCTCTTCTCTATAAGCTGGTATGGGCTGTGACCCTGGGAAGTACCAAGCTTCCAGAATCCCTGAATTGCACTAGTGACTTGGGAAGGAGAAGGGGAGAGGTCACCAGGTGTGCACTCTCACCAAGCAGCCTGCCTATTCCTAGGGCACCTGTGGCTTCTCCCCTCCAGGTAAACCTGGCCAGGGAAGTTGCACAGTAAACCGGGCCTCTCCTTTCCATGACTCAGGTAGGACTTGGTTCCACAGAGACTGTGATGTGCCCTGGAGTAGGGCTCTGCCTCGTGGCTGATACATACTCCTGGAAGGCACCCTGCTGTGCCCAGGCCGGACTCTGCTTCTGCCAATGCCCTTACACAGTGTGTTCACCGCACTCCCTCAGTCCTGGGGTAGACAGCATGTTTTTATAACAGCTCTGGGCAGCATCAGGGTGGCTTGATTTCCATGAACAGCCAAGAGAGCAGGTGGCTCCTGAGTTTAACTCCAGGTTGTGTCCTGCTTGTGTCCCTAGGGTGCCTAGGCATCTCACTCAGAGCCGGTGAGCAAGGCCGAGTCTTACTTTTGGACTCTTGATCCTAGGGTACCTGCCTTTGTGGATGTAATGCTAGCACCAGAAAGAAAGTGCTCCTCTGCATTCTGTGATTCAGCTTCTAGGATTACTGGGACCTAACCTGCCTGAAATTCTGTGACCTGTGAGTCCACAGCCTGCTGGATGTAGCACAGCCTCATGACAGTCTTGGAGCTTGCTTGGAGGATTCTGGGCCTGATCCACTCCTATCTTTAAGGTGTGTGTGTGTGTGTGTGTGTGTGTGTGTGTGTGTGTGTGTGTGTGACAGAGAGAGAGAGAGAGAGACAGAGAAAGAGAGAGAGAGGGAGGGAGGGAGAGAATCTCTCTATGGCACGCCAGTGCGCCTAGCATGGTGTCCACTTTACCTCTGCCATCAGTAGGCTGGGGAGACATTGTATGTGGCAGCATCACTCCCCTCTCTGGCTGAATCCCTCAAGGCTCACTATAATTGTGATTAATTTAGACCCAGGGACAGAATGCTTGCTCCCAGAGTGTACCCACCACACCAAGGATGGAGGTCACTCAGGGAAATCTGACACCTTGAATTTCTAGAAACAGCTGACAGTTGTGAAAAGAGAGTCACAGCGACATACTTCATACTTCTAGTCTCAGTCACGGGAATGCAAATCTAAAAAAAAAAAAAAACAAAACAAAACAAGACCACCACCACCCTCTGTAAGCAGCACTGGCCAGGACCACCAGGTGGCGCTACAACACAAGCGCTGCTCACCCAAGACACCATCAGAAATGACACCCCCCCCCCCCCATGATAATTCTCTAAAACATGTTTGCATTTAAATGAAAATACTGGACGTGATGTAGCAGAGAGTATTTTTAATGGAAAATTAGTTGATAACACAATTCTGTTTCAACGTTCTCTCTATTTTTTTTTTTTTTTTTTTAAGCATAACCGACTGTGTATTCCACAGTCTTCTGATGAGAGGAGCCCTGAACAGGGGCCAGCTCCTCTCAGCACTCAGTTCTCCAGTCGGGCTTTGTTTCTTTAGGTTGTGCATTGATATGGGCTTCCAGTTCAGAAGACAAGGCACTAGAACTATTTTTTTTTTAAATCAGCTACATTATACATTGATCCTCTTATCAAATGTACAGTTACAGTATGGTATTACGCAGATTAGTTCAAAACACTCAAGGCACACACTTTGTTTGTTTTTAAATCAATTTTTCTATTCAGAATTTATTTGAAGGCTCATATTAAAGTTTCGGATTGGCTGTGAACAGAGTTCTAGTAGAAGCCGCGAACTGTGGCTGCTGTGACTTTTAAATACAAACCAGGAAAGATGGTGAGCTGCAGACCCACGTCCCAGAGTGCAGGAAGAGACGGCATCATCAGGATGGTGGGGACTTACGGGGTGGAGCCAGGGGGCAGCTAGAATCTGTGACGGGGCACAGGACACTGCCAGATTCTACCCAAAGCAGGTGTTTTGAATGCCAGTGTCTGTGTGACTCCTCTATCCAGAATGTTCCCACCCAGGGCCTCTAAAGGTGCAGCATTGTCCAGACCCCTGCGATGCAAATGCCTCAAATACAGTTCAAGTACAGTAGATGTCCCCTGATGGATGCCCAATTTACCAAGGGGTCTGGAAAAAGCTGTCAGACAGTGAAGCTGAGGGGAGCTGATGGTCCGGGAGACTCTACAAGAGGAGCACAGGGAGCAAAGGACAAAGATGGGGACATAGTGGCTGCTGCTTGGATGAAGGGCATGCCCAAGGAGAGACCCTGTTGGTGAAGAACTCAGGAGGCCAAAGAGGTTCAGTGTTTTTCAGATATAACTCCAGGAGTGCACGGATGGCCCTAAGCTCCTGGGCCAGATGTTTGCCAAAGACCCAGATTCTCTCTTGGTGTCCTGGCCTTAGTCCACTGCTGCTTGTGGGAGCATCACCTGCTTAAGTCAGTCAGAGGAGCCGCTCAGTCTTCTGCTCCTATTGTCCCTGGCCAGCCGACAGCCCTCACTGCTGTGGGAACACCTCTCCTCCTGAGAAAGAGGGAGGCGAATCTGGGTCAGTCTCTGGGGTGCCCCTGTGCCCACCCTGAAGCAGAAGGGACAGCCAGGCCTGGGATTCATGCTCACAGGAGCGGTCACACAAGCCCATTTTTGACATTTTGCACAATTCTGAAATAATATACAAGATTTCCATTTAGACAACGAGGGCACTTGAGGAAACGGGCCTGAGGTGGCTGGAGGGGAGATGCCATCCTGTCATCTTGCCCAGGTAAAGACAGCTGAAATGTGCAAAACACCCTATTTCCGATGGCAAGCTTGACTGCTCTGGGGGAGTCAGCTCCACCTTCCCCTTTGTAATCAGAACCACAACCTTATTGCAAGAGTATATTTATTTTTTTTTACAGTAATTTTGGTTGCCATACAAGAGATTGAAGGATTTGGGGGAAAAGTGCAAAGTACAGGAACTTTCTCTCTCGCTCTCTCTCCCTCTCTCTCCCTCTCTCTCTCTCTCCTTCTAAATAAATAAAGTCTAAAAAGAAAAAGAGCACAAAATTAACAGCAACAAAGATAATGTGACATGTATTGTTACACACAAACTATAGTGTGAAACATGTTCGTATTTAAAACCCAAAATTGCTAATGGGAGAAAAAAAAAAAAACATTTGTGGCCCCCCTACCCGCACACACACAAAAGGTCATTGCCAGGTCAGCTGGGTAATATTTGCTTGTTAAATAACTCAGGAAAAAAAAAACCTCACCATTTTATTAACTAAAGTATCACAAATAATTCTTATGTAAAGTTCCAGCACGTCAGCAGTCACATTGAGTTTTTAATTGTATGAATTAAATCTAAAATGCGCACGGATGCCCCAGAGTAGGGATCCTTGCGGGTATACACAATTTACAGCTTGAGAGATTTTGGTTTTGTATACACAATATTACAGAAACTAGGCATGTAAATTTATGCAGTTATTTAAATTACAGTATATAACAAAAGTTGATCTTAAAACCTGGAATAGTGGTAACATGGTCCTTATGAGCAGTTTAACATCTGGTTCATCACTGAAGAGGGTCCTGGGGTAGGGCCTGGTCCTGACATGTCCCGAGTCGGGGCGGGGGGGACAATGGGTGGCAATTTCAATGAGGGACTATTGCTTTCTGCACAAAATCAACTGTCAGAGACAGAGACCCAGTATCTATCTAGGCAAATGCGTGTTTGGGTGACTGGGGGTTAGTTCTGATAGTCCAGCTGTGTTTCTGTGACCAGACACTGCAAAGCAAAGCTGGCCTTTCAGCTTCCAAGGCTGGCAGTCAGCTTGTTTCTGCGTGGAGGCTTGAAGTCTAAGGAAGGCAGCCACAGCCTGACACCTGCTGCCTAAGCTCAGCGTGCCCCAAGCCCCCAAGTCTCTCCTGCTTAGCGTCTGTCTGGCACTGAGCACAGAGGTAATGCCAACCAGAGGCAAAGGAAAGGAGCCTAGTGCTATGGCACACTGAGGGGACTTCGAAGAACCACCCATTGGAAGACAAATTAATGGTGGGGCCACATTTTCACACTCTCTGAATTCTTCAGTGGCTACCCGCAGTGTCTGGACTTGCAGCATCTCTGCAGCATTTCTCATTCATTCTCCTTGCTGTGGGTGATGACGGAACCCAGAGCAAGGTGTTCAACAGTCACCTGGTACCAGCTGATTGGATGATTCAGAAGTTGGGGTTGACCTGCAAAGGGTTTAGGGGACAGAATAAGATTCAAAGCTCTGGTCTCCTTATCGAGGGTTGTGGTGCATGCATGAGGGTGTGTGTGTGTATGTGTGTGTGTGTGTGTGTGTGTGTGTGTGTGTGTATGTGTGTATGTATGCATGATTCTTGTTGGAGAAACTGCAGTCATGGATTCTAATCCTTTTGAAGAAATAATTGCCCTTCACTGATGAAGCTGTGGCAAAAACTGAAAAACGACATGATGTCGCAGGTTCTAATGTGTCCGGGGAAGGGTAATTTTTAAAAGGTCGCTTGTATAATTGTCCCAAGGAAATGGGATTGTTAAACCACAACCCCCTTTTCCCTTTAGCTTTCCAGCACTGGGTGGTACAGAGGCTGCCCAGTAGACCAGCCACCTTTCTTCTTAAAATATTGTGCTTATGAACTATCTGTACACATATTTAAACTTGCAGTAAAGAAAGATTTTTTTTTTAATTGCTAAATTTTATGTGTTTATTGTAGCGCTGTTCCAGGCCTCGTCAGACATGTGGTTGTGAGCATAAATGAAGAAAAAAAAAGGAAAAAGATGTTTTATAATTAGAGATGGGCTGGGCTAGTTCTGAAATGATAAAACCGTCATCTGACATTCGAGTCTCCTCTGAGTGCGGGGGAGAGGGGGTTGCGGGAGCCTAGCTGGCTGCGTGGTGGCTGTGTGCAGTCAGTGACCTCCCTGGGACATTAGAGGTATTGTTTCGGGAGGGAGAGATCTGGGGGCAAGAAGGGTGGGCTCAGGTGGCTGGGCCTGAGGTGAGGCTTGGTCCAGGATGTTCCCACCTTCCTTTCCACGTATACCTAAACTTCGCCACAGCCTGTGCCCCACTTTCTGTTCTCCACCAGGTCCCAGCCACGGGGTTCTCTGAGATCCAGATGTTAAGACAAGCTGGTGGGATCCCCCGCTATCTGAGAGAAGGGAGAAAGGCCCCTGAGTTCCACCTTTCTTGGCCTCTGCGAGCCAAAGGGGCTGCCTCAGCAGGATGCTCATCCGTGGCCTGGTGCAGATGAAGGACATGGCATTCCATCCACTACCAGGGAGGACCACAGCTTCCCTGTGGCAGCCATGCTTACCACAAGCCTTGGGTCTTCTTGTCCTTGTAAAAGTAGATGCTCACCTGTTCTGACCCCTGTGGAGCTCTGCAGACATCCAACTAGAGTAAATTTCAAGAGCCCCCCACCTCTCCCTCCTGGGCAGATGCTCTGGGCAGACACCTGTTCTTGCCCTGGAGGAGGTTGTGTGCTTGGGCAGCCACACATTGGCTGGCTCTACGGCCAGGTCTCCCTCCTCCTCAGGATCGTGACTTTGTGCTTTGACTAACTCCGTGTGACTTCATTTTGGCCACCCTGGAATTATGCTAATCGGTTTGCAGAAATAAAGAAAGCAAGTTAAGCAAGCTGGGCACGATCCTGTCCACAGCCACCACTGCCAAGGACCTTGGGGCCAAAGAAGCTCAGATGCACGTCACAGGAGTCGGACAAAGAGGTGGATGGGACGGTGTTTCTCTACAGTCTGGCTCAGGCAGGGCTCCACCTGGAACTGCTCACTGAGAGCCAAGCACAGGGGAGGGATGGAGCCAATGAGCCCACCCAGAGGCCAAAGGCCTGAAGAAAGGCCGTGTTCTGGGGCTGAGGGGTGAGAGTTGCCCAGAAGGCAGAGGAGGGAGGCCTCGGGAGGTATCTGGAGTACACTGGTATCTGCCACAGGAGGAGAGGGTCCCACATACCATCTATGGCAGCCTCTGAGACCAGGACAGAAACCCCCTTCCTGTCCCTTTGGACAGAAGCCACCCAAGAAATCTGCACAGAGAGCTGGGTTTTGAGGCCCTGGTTTGGCCACACCAAGGGACACACCACAGCACATCTTTGGGTACCCAGAGACAAACCCACAGACCGGAGATTGGCGCTGTCAGCCTCTGCTTGGCCACCACACATTTCAACAAAAGCCCATCTCTACTTATAAGAAAGGAGTCTGCGAAGGCCCAGGACAGCCACCCTTATCTGTCCAGCAGCTGTTTCAAAGCCCTTTCTATGTTCATCCTGTGCCCAACTCGAGTCACCCCAAGATCTATCAAGTCTTCCTTCTGGAGGTTTGGCAGATGGCTGCCGTCAATCTCATTGTCCATGAACGTCTCCTTGTGTTCGCCCAAATTCAGACTTTCCAGCCAGTCTGCCACATCTGGTTTCGTCCACAGGTGGACAGGCTTAGTTGTAAAAGGCTTATTTGAGATTGGCTGTTGCAATATTGAAGGAGATGGCGACCTGCTGCGTCCTGCTGGGTTCAAGCCAAAGAGGTCCCCTGCAGGAGACTGGCTCGGAAGGCTAAAGACGTCTGAGAGTGTGGGGGAGGGAGAGGCTACGGCAGCAGACGGAGGGGCGGGCAGGATCTCTTTGCTCAATTCCGTTGGCGAAACCACAGGGCTTGGAGCACGTCTAGGTCCTGAGGTCCTGCTTTCATAGTCGGGGGACCGGCTCTGCAGGGTAATGGGCTGGGAGGTGCCGGGGCGGACAGTGAAGGTGACCGTCGTGCTCCGTGTACCTGAGACGGTGCTCATGACCTCCGGGCTTCTGAAACAGCAACGACAGAGAAGAACATCACTTCCGGTTCACTGAGGATCATGGGATGGGAGGGGGAGGCACCCACACCACAGCAGAGGGTCTGCGCTGGCAGTGGTACAGACTGCCATGCCAGGCAGAGGGGTGTGGGTGGAGCAGGAGGCAGCACAGCACAGCAAGCCAGCCAGCCACTCACCTGGGCCAGGCTGGGAGGCGCCTGGAGAGACCCCCTGTGCAGGCCAGAATGAGCCCAGGCCCTCTGCAGCAACGGTACACCTTCCAGGGGACTCCCATTCTCAGCAGCCTGTCAGGGCTCTGCTTAGGGTTAAATTTCAGGCCAGCCCTGCTTCAGAAATGCCATATAGGCATGTGGGGTTGGAAGAGATTTCCCCTGGATGCTCAGGGCATAGGGCATCCAGGTTGCTAGTGTGTCCCAGGCTAAGTTCTGCAGGGGCCTCTTCAGAGGGAACCCTGCCTACCACTGACTGGATCCTTTGACAGCAGGCCTCAAGGTATACCGATGCACTCCCTGCATGCAGAGACTTGCTAGCAGGGTGGTCTGTCCCTATTACCATAGGAGACAGAAGCCCCCTTTCCCAGTGGTGTCCTTCCTGCTACATTTGAGTAGGCGCAGTCCTCGGAATAGGAGGGGCAGGCTCTCACAGAGCCTATCTCCTCAGGCCTGCTGTAGGTGGGTGCCTTGCATTGGGAGGAGGTCCTCTGGAGTGAAGAGGAAGTTCTTGTTCTTGCCCACCTATCTGGAGGTGGTCGTTTTATGAAATGCATTCTCTGACCCATGTTGGCCAGAGCCCCTGAAGACTTTCTAGCCACACACCTAGGAAGGCGAAGCCTCTCTCCAATGGCTGCTTCTTGCTCTATTGCCAAACTGCAGACAGAAAGTAGGTGTGTCTCTTGACCTGGGCTCACCCACGTGAATGTAGATACCACACCCCTCTCATTTCTGGAAAGATCCATCCTGCCACAGGCACAACCTAGACTGAAGTGGCTCAGAGTTTAGCCCCCGTCTTCATGTCCTGTGTAAACTGGTAGGAACTGGGGGCTCCCTGGTACAACCGTCAGGGTGGGGATTCTAGATGTGGTATCATGGGGCCTGCTTTGAGCTAAACTCCTTACAATGATGTTAGTACACTGAACTTGGGGGACCCCTCATTTAGTCCCCTTGCAGGGCACATAGATGCTAGCAGACTAGGACGTCCTCAGAGCTCAAGTGAGGGGAGAGAGTCCGAGGCAACATCTGATTGTCCCTGGACCTTCCTCTGCTTCTTCCTTTTTCTGGGATGTTGTTTGTTTTCTTTGCCTGCTGTATGTCTGGGTGAAGCCATTAGCAGGTTACCTCTCTGTTCTGTGGACTAGCCCTACTAGGGCTAGCAAGGATTACTTCAAATACTGGACACTGCAGGAGAGAAAGGAGGTGTGAGTTCGGTGGGCTAGGGCTCTGCTGTGGGTGGGAGCATCAGACTTGCAGCAGTGGCTTCTGGGAACTGTAGGTACATATGAGTCCCAGAGTTTGCTCAGAGAGCCTGTCCCTGCAGTGTGCAGGTCATCTTAGTGGGCCTGAGGCAGCCCACATAGTTAAGGTCCCGAAGCTCATCTGGGCTTTGCAGTTTTCAGGGGAACTTTGAAGATTCTGCTTTAGGTAGTCATGGAGAGGTGGGCCAGGGATATGGGAAGGGTCTGCAGAACCTGCCATGTCCCCCTCTGATTTTCAGGTTGTAGGGTAAGCCACTCCAGGTTCAGCCTGAGGAAGCACTGAAGTTGCCCAGGGGCTCTTTGCAACTGGGGAGGGGGGGCACATTTCTAGCATGTGACACTTCCCTATACAGAGGTAGGGCTACTCTCAGACTACTTTAGGGAGGATGGGGGAGGGAGGGGGTGTCCTACAGGAGCTCCTGGGTGCCAGTAAGGCACTGAAGGCTTGGGAGGGGGCTGTGAAGTTCTGTGCCCAAGCACTGGCCTGACCCTTCGTTTGGAGCCATGTGGTTGGCATGCCAGTCCTCTGGCGGCCAGCTGATACCCAAGCACTGCTCCGAAGGGTCTCTAAGCCAGTACCCTGGGTTGGGCTGGGCTGGCCTTCTGGACAGGACAGATTCAGCAGGCAGCTGAGTTTGGGAAGCAGAGGTAGGAGCAGAGACGGTGACACACGGGGAACACACGAATTGAATCTCGACAGGCCGCACTTACTTCTGCTCAGCATGACCCTCTTCTGCAAACAGCGCCACGGGAGCAAATGGAAACGACACAGGGAACGGTTGAGACCACACTGCAGAACTGACGGGAAAGCAAGGAGAGGCAGCAGCCTCCTCACGGGTGGAAACACGGGCGGGCGGAAACACGGCAGGATGAACCCTGGCTGAATGCTGCACCTCAGAACCTTCCTGGCAGGCAGCCCAGTGGCTTGGGGCAGGCCCTCAGATGAGCAAGGGAACCGACACTTTGCCTTCTCTGGTGTGCTGTGAGGCACGGAGGAAGAAAGGCAGGATCTCTGACAAGTGGCTCATAGCTATTTCCCTCACTTGGCTTTGACTTGGAAAGAATGAATCTTGCTCCTAAGGGACCCAGGTCAACCTGTCCAGGCTAGGGCTTTGTATCAAGTTTACACCCCAACATGGTGGTCAGCCTAGTGGCTAACAGCAAGAATATAGTCCAGCCACATGCTTGAGGCCTACCGGCACCCCACCCAGCATGGCAACTGCTGAGTTAAGTTGGACTGGCCTGCTGGCTTTGCTCTGCGCCTTCTGGGTAGCCTGGCTCCTTCCTGGTGAATCACACAGTGATGACTCACTGGATCCTCCCGTGTGCGCAGATCATTATGTTGCTAGGCAACAGCGGGGCTGCTGGGCGATGTATACAGAAGTCTGTTACCCTGATTTAGAATAGATACACACTCACAAACACCCGCCTCTGGGAGGATCATCTCTAGCCTGCTTTTTAAATCAAATTCATTTAAAAAATGTGAGAATTAAGAAACAAAACAAAACCGGCCCAAGAGCAAATGCAGCTGCTCACAGCCGCTCTTCACCTGTCTTTCCTGGCAGGGACTGGTGAGCTGGGGAGGCGGATGGGTCACACTATGGTTACTGATTCAGTTTGGACCTGGGCAGAAGTGTGGGCCAGAGGCTCCTTGGGCCAGCACTCATGCTAGGGTTTAAGCAACTTGGGCATGGCCCCTCAGCTCCAGGCTTACCTCTGCATGAGGCACTAAATTCTAAACTGTTTGTCTTTCCTCCTCCCCTCCCTCTCTCCCTTCTTTTTGGTGACTTGAGACAGAGTCTCACTGTAGCCCCCAGGTTAGTTTAGAACTTGTTGCAATCCCCCTGCCTCAGTCTCCCTAGCATTGGCCTTACAGGTATATAGAACCACACGGGGCATCAGCATGCTTTCTTATGAAGCTGATCTGCCTTTCCAGGCGTCCACAAATGGGGCGCGCGCGCGGGAAGGAGAGCCGAGTCATGTGGTTTGCACAGCGCCCTTGTCTCTGTCTGGTGTTTTTGCCTAAGTCTCAGAAGCTGGGGCCTCCCTCAGCACTTCTGATCCTGGTGCCCTGCAGTCACCATGGGCTCAGAGAACTCTGAGGACTCTGCTCGCTCCAGACCTCTCTCCAGAATGCGAGCAGAGCAACCACAGAAGGAATGGTTGTGGGACACTGCCTGCTTTTCTGCTGAGGAAGCTGTCTCAGGCTCAGCACACTGTCTGGGCTCCCAGCTTACTCATAGTTGCCAGGAGAGGAAGGCACATACTTGAAGGAGGAACTGATAGGCTCTTGTCAAAAGAGGGATGAGACCAAGAGAGAAGACTTGACGGGGCTGGAGAGATGGCTTAGCAGTTTAGAGCACTGGTTGTTCTTGTAGAGGACCCAGGTTCCATTCCCCGAACCTACACACATGGTTCAACCATCTGTGACTCCAGTTCCGGAGGATCCAGTACTCTCTTCTGGCTCCTGCGAGTGCTACATGTACATGGTATACATACACACACACACAAGCAAGCAAAACATCTATTGCACATAAAAATAGATAAATATGTTCTAAAAAGGAGGCCTGCCGTTTGGTGGTCAAAGGAAGAGACTCTGTCAGACTAGTCACCTCAACATGTGGATAGTGGCAGAAAGGGCCAGGCTGTCCCCAGCAAGGCTCACCTCACTACTGAGCGCTGCGCCTTGGCATTACTATCACCCTCCTGCTTTGGTTGGTGAGGGAGGGACTGGAGCTGCCCGGCAGTGCAGAGAGCTTGAGATGTCATGGAACAGAAGCCCATGCTCTGGGACCAGGTGGTCACAGCAGTTTAACAATCATACTGATTAATTTCAGAACGGAGAGGCTGGGTTAATATTGGTGACCTAGCTGAGAGCCCAGGGACAATGGCCAGGGTCCAAGGACTGCCCTGGGAGGACAGCAGGGGTAGCAGGGATTAAGTGAAGCCCCAAAGGCACCTGGAATGCTGCCTGCCCAGGGATCTTGGGCACCTGAACTTCCTCAGTACCGAGGTTTCCCTCCCAAGCTCCTGGTGTGCTTCAGCAAGGTGAAGGCCAAACTCTGTCCCTCCTGGACTCTCCACAAAGTGCTGGCAGTTGAGAGTATGCCACACCCTCAGAGAGGAGCCATGGGGACTCCCTCGAGCACTCACTACCCTGCATTTTAGGGGGAGATGAATGAGAGATGGGTTTCTCCATAAACGCTGGAAGAGAACGAATTTCATCTGGCTAAGTGATGCCTCGTCTTTGGTCACAGCCAGCTTGAGGGGTCAGTGCTTATAGACAGGCAGCCAGGTCTAGCTCTTCAGTGTCTCCAAGGAACCTCTTGTCTCTAGCAACAGAAAGCACGTCTCTTCAGCAGACCTTGAAAGCATCTTCCTCATGTTACACGCAGCCCAGGAATGACAATAAAGGAGTGGAGTCCACTCCTGGCAAGCCATGGTAAGTCTGCGCATGGTTTTTATCTCGGATCTGATCCCGTGTCCCCACAGCTCGTTCACTCCCTGCCTGGTGGCTTGACGCTGACCCCCCACATGGGCACGGAGAGTCCATTCAGGCCCAGCTTCACACTCTCCACCCACCATGTCCCAGGTTTCATGCTTCTGGTTTCTTCATAATTGGCTCCTACATGAAGTTCAGGTCACTGAAAATCCCTTCCTCAGAGTGCCAGCTCCATTCTAGCCTGACTTTTGGGGCCTTGTCTCCTGTGTGGTGCTTGTCACATACAGTTCTGTTGTTTAGTTTTGGCCACTTCTCACCTCCAGAGCTGGCACTCCCCAAGGGAACAGTGGCCATGCTTTCTTAATAGAAACGTGCTTCTCTTAAATGACAAGTTCTGAGCACCATCTGGCACCTGACATCCTGGGCCATCAACAGGCTGCCTGCATGGATGACAATGACTATCTTTCCCAGCTGCGGAGGGCTGCAGAACCTTCTATGGTGATGTCCTCTTGTCTTTTCTTTCATGGGCTTGGTACTGGGCTGTAGACAGTGGTAGCAGCTTAGTAAACGTCCTACCATGCTTGGTCATTGGCCCTCTGCAGCTTTAATCAGGACAACTAAGTGCTCCCCTTAGAACCAGGAAGCAGCAAAAATGTTAGTCAGGCTGGCTGCCTCCACTGTGGGCCAGATTCAGATGACAGGAGACCTCTGAAAGTCAAAAGCCCTGTCCAACTGAAGGACACACCCAGGTTACCCATGAAATGTCTGCATATCCATTCCACAGGGGCTGAGGCACAACCATCTACTCTGAGGGGGAGGGGAGGGCTGCAGAGCAGGAAGTGGAGCTACAGACAGGGGGCGGAGCCGCAGAGCAAGGGGCTCCATGCTCTTCACCCAGCTAGGACAGAGAAGCCTGTGGGCAGCTAGAAGAAATAGCGATTGTAGGTGCAGACCCCACCCATCAGCTTCCTTTAGTTTGGCTTGGTCTGACTTCTAACAGTGAGATTGCCTCAGTGTCGTCAGGCCTGTAGCCAGAACTGCTCACAGCTTTGCTCCATGGCCTTTCAGTGTCTCTGATATCATACACTAACATATATACAAATATATTGAAAGAGAGTTCCAGCTGACTCTCAATATTTGTAATTAAATGCGTCTAAATTCCACATTGTCCTGATCTTGGGGTCAGTCTTCTGGGTATACTAAAGTTAGATTGCTTCTACGCCAGGAAGCAAGTGCCAGGCCTTCTAACTCTCTGCTCTTCCTGAACCCTGTCTTGGTGCCAGCATAAGACAAGGTCTCTCAGAGATGGCAAGGAGTAAAAGGATCATTATTTCAAATTCCAAGCACGGCAAAGCTCTTGCCCGAGTGGTGGAACCACCGAGGAGCTCACTGACAGCCAGCCTTTCCTTGGTGAACTCAGTCTTGAGGAAACGGGGTCTCTCTCTCTGCCTTAACGAGCGTCACTTCAGAGAGCATGGCCACTTTTCAGTTTTCTCTTGAAACCCTCATTTTCTTTTTCCTCAATAATTCTCTCCATTTGATTCTGAACATCATTTTGCCCAGGGTCGTCTACAATGTAACTTTTAGAAGTATTTACAAGTGGTGGCAAGATGCTCAGACTGAACGAATGAACCTCCAGTTGTCGCCCTGGGCCCACCAGTGAGGGCAACGGAGAGGTTTCTGTGCATTGTGAGTAAGTGGCCAGTGCACCCAAGGCAAGAGGCAGAGCTCGGTCACCTGCAAACCCCAGAACAGGATGCATGCACGATTCTGTGAACAGCCAACCCGGCCTGGGGTCCTCTGTGTCTTGGAGCTGCTGCTGGCATCCCAGGGCCCTAAGCCCATGCCCAACCTGGTGTAATCCTTAGACTTGAAAAGGAGGCTCAGAGGCCTGCGTTTCCTCTACTGTTTGAGGTCAACAACAGTCATCTCTCCCCTAATTAGCAGGGGAGTTCCAGGTCTGACGGCTGTTCCTGTCTTCTCAGGAGCTCAGTCTTGTAGGTGGTCTTCTGTGGTGAGCCCTGTCTCTGAAGCCAACCCCCCAGCCTCAGTTTTTAGAACCTTTCCATAGAGTCTCTTTGACTTTTTGCCTCAGACTTCTCTCCAACGGTTGACAGCCCTGTTGCTGCCACCTATGTGACAAAATGCCTGATGTTTGGAGGTGCTCTGTAGGCGTTGGTTAATATCCTTGCTTCGAGAGGCCTGGACCAGGAATAGACTGGCTGGGTGGTGCCCGCTCTTGGCTGCTGGGATCAGGTTGGTGATGTTCTCTCTGAGTCCCCAACCCACATCCACCTAGAGCAGGGAAAGACAATAGTCCCAGCCCCCAGTGGAGGGTAAGTCTCCCCCCACCCCTTCTCCTGGGAGTCACCAGACATTGTCTAGCCAGAAAAAGAAAGGCAGCAAGGATCATCTGCTGCCATTCAGGAGGCACCCCCACGAACGCCTGTGGCCAGCTCAGCTTCTCTCCTGCTGAAGACTAAGCAGCTATTGTAACCTCTATTTTAGCCCTAACAAGAGAGGCTGCAAACCCCACTCAGCCTCTAAGAATGGACCATGCTGCCCAGTTGTCAGAAACGCCACCCTAAGGGCTTGCAGATGTTACGTTCACAGGAGGCTGTGGCATAAAAGACTATAGAAAAAAGGGTGAACCAAACGTGAACCAAGCGTATTCCAAGGCTGCCTTGAGACTCCTAAATATGCACAAAGTGTGCAGTTACATCCCCCAGGAGTGGAGGGTTTCTGCAGGCACGCCCTAGCTAGCAGGGAGCCTCAGGAGCTTGCTTCTCTGCACACCACCTGTAGCAGATTTCCTGTTACCAGGCGGCGGCATCCGCACACTTCTTTACAACAGCCGCCAATCAGTATTTCTCAAAGGAGTTAAGGAACCGTCCAAGTCATCCGTTTACAACCACACCGAAAGGTAACAGGAGGTACTGTGGCTTGCAGCCCAAACCTCAAGACTCAGATGCAGTGTGATGTCCCTGATTAATGGGCTTGGTTGTTTGAATCAGATGCCTGCCCAGCGGGACAAGAAAGACTTCATTAGTCAAACTGATGAAACCTGAGCTCAACTGTCAGCCAGAAAGGCTGAGCGCTACACACACGGAAGTGGAAAGACAGCACGCATGTACATCACATACAGGAACAAAAACAATGGCCACGAGAGAGGGCGGGGCCCGCAAGGCTGCCAAGCACCATCCCGAAGCCACACAGTCAAGGGGCTGTTCTAGAACCTTCTGTTTGGACTTAGAAAGAATGTGTTTACTCTACCCCCATCCCAATGAAGGTAGCTTGTTAAACTCTACATGAGGCTGGAAATGGCCCACTGGGCTCAGGTGGCAGTGATTCCTTTGTGACTTCTGCTCCTGGGTGGGGTGATGCAGCAGAGGGGCAGGTGTTCATCCGGAGCAATGACCTAGCTCCTTCTGAATCCTCAACCCCAAGGGGGATTAAGGGAAAGGGAATAGTACACCCACGTTCAGACACTGGTCACACTGCCCACCCTCTGGCCACCTCTGTTGACCAGTTTGGCTTTTAATGGAGCTCTGCCTGCCTTTGAGGTAGTCCTGGTAAAGGGCCCGAGGAAACGGAGCAGAGACCCGAGCTTCCTTCTGGAAGTGACCATGGGCCTGGTCCCATGCAATCTGGTTCCTTTATGTGTCTTTAGGAGGGTGTGTCACGGGCTGCGTGGCATCTATAGCCTTGGCTCTGCCGTAGTCCGGTGACAGGAGAGGATGGTGGCAACATGTTATAGCCTAATGGGTGTGGCAGAGGCCATGCAGGTCCCCTCTTCTCGACTGCATAGGTGGCTCCCCAATGGTTTTTCTTGGCCAGCACTGGACCACACATCCCCAAGCTGATGCGAACTTACCTTGGAGCGAGGTTGGCTGACTTGGCTCCCACTGGTAGCTCCAGCCCTTCCCCAGGCTTGACCGATTTCCCCCTGTTCATCTGCTGCAGAATGGAGTTTAGCTCACTAATGACATTTGCCTTTGGGCCTGAGAGAATCGGGCTTTTGACCTCTGGAACGTCACCCCACAACTTGGAGGTCCTTGGCTGGATGACCTTCGCCACACCGGCCTGGGCACTGCCCGGCGGCGGCGGGGGTGCAGGTGGGGGGATCACAAAGCCATCTGCGTCCTCTTCTGGGAGCGTGTCTTGGTAAAGTGCGTTGCTTTTGTGGACGATGGGCTTCATTTTTGGCTTTGGAGGTACCGGGGGCTTGTCCACCACAAAGGCTTGCCCGTCTGCATAGACTGTGCAAGTGTCCAGGCTCTCCCCGCCCTCTGAGGACAGCGTGGAGATGCTGGACACTGTGGAGATGGTGCTGGTTGTCTCCAAGTGGTGGTCGCTGCTACTCCGGCTGTCCACCTCCTCGATCCCCGAGTCGGTGACCGCGTCGAAGCTTTCGGGGGGTGGCAGGAACGAGGAGGGCAGACAGTTTGAGATGCCGGCTGGCTTCTTACTGTCTGTGGAGTTGGCTGGTTGGCTGGAATTCAACGAAGGGGGCTGAGGGGTGTCGTTTTTCTTCTGCTTGACCAGGTCAGCCAGAGCGGGAACTGAAGCTGCCCGGTCATCAGGGATATCAAAACTATTGGCGAATTCCAGGGGAGGAGGCAATGGTTCTGTGAAAAGAAAGTCCTCATCCAAGTCCACGGACGCCAGAGGGGGAGGGGGGATGCGGAATGGCAGAATCACCGCCTCTTCCACGGAGCCCGCCGCCACGATGGTCCTGCCGGGCGCGGCGGCGGGCTCCGGGGCAGCGGAGATCTGTAAAGCACCTTCGGTTTTGGGAACGCCTTCTGGCACTGTGGAGGGTGAGTGGTCTGGCTTTGTATCCCCATCCTCTCCATCCTCCTCTTCCTCCAGGGGTGGCCCGGCCATGGGAACGTCCACCGTGTGCACCATCAGGAGGCCAGCTGACTTCTGCTGGGCGGTATCCACGATGTTGATCAGCATGTTCTTCTTGTCGTCCGCCCTCCGGTCCTTGCCCAGATCCGTCTCGTATTTGTTCTCTGTCTCTTGCCGTCGCAGGGGACCCCTGGTGTTCTGTCTGGTGACCGGAGGAAAGCTGGACTCCACACTGGGCCGCATTTTGGTATCGATATAGAGAGGCTTGTTAAGGTCGGCCTTGGGGGCTTCCCCCTTGTGCCCCTGCTGGGACTCCTGAATGGCTCGGTCCCTGGCGGAGAGTGCCAGGGCCAGCGGGGAGCTGGGGTCGAGCAGCCTCCCTGTGAGTGGGTGCACGTAATTCTCGGGGCTGGCCGGGCTGCTGCTCTTGAGGGGGGCTGCTGGGCAGCTCTCAGGCCCCTTGGCTTTGGATGTGGAACTCAGGGGTCCCCCAGCCTCCCCCTGAGCACCAGCCTCACCACCGCCACCTAGGAAGTGGTTCTCCAGATCCCCGGGTGCTGCCCCGGGGGTAGGCAATAGCGGCTGTTCCGTTTCGTCCTCATCCCCAAACCCACCCTCCTCGGGGAACTTGGAGGGCTGCATCCGGGGAGCGGGTGGCCCCAGACCCACATCTTCATCTCCCAGATCTGTGGAGAGGAAGGCCGGGGAATTCCTCCTGGCTTCCAGACGCTTCTCCCGGTCGCGCACGGCCCCAGCGATGGCTGCAGCGAAGGGGCTGCTGACGGTGAGGCTGTCGTCAGGCCGCAGCTGGCCCGGCTCGGTGGCCTGGGGGTCAATCTCCACGCTGCTTCCCTGGCTGCTCTTGCCGCTGCTGCTGGTGGAGGGTTCCTTGACGATGATGGTTGGGATGGGGATGGAGCACGTCTTCTCGGGGCTGTCCTCCACATTGGACTGCTTCACCAGCATGCCCTTCCGCCTGGCTGGCTTGGCGGGGACGTAGACGACTGCCTTGCTGGCTATCTTTCCCACCTCTGAGTACGGGTTCTCAGGCATCTGTCCCCGCTTGGTGCGGAAGGCAGCCTGTGGGGTGGGGCTGCGGCTGTAGACATCTTCTGAGTCCAGGGAAAAGCGGTCCAGCTCTCTCCTATAGAACATCCCCTTTTCTCGCATCATGGTGGCCACAGTGTCAGACCTGGTGGCTGGGGGCACCTTGGCGACGGGGTTCTGATTGAATGCAGGCTTAATTGTCCCATAGACTCTCGGAGTCGGGGACCTGGGACAGTTGTATGTGGTGGGGGAAGGGGGAGGGGGAGAGGGGGGCACAGACTGTGGTGGAGGGGGGATGTCCTCAGAAGTGTCCGGCATGGACAAGCTTCGGGTGAACTTCAGCATGGGGGGAGCCAGAAACTGCCGCTCTTCCTCTGTTATCCCTGCAAGCAGAGAACACAGTGTTTTAAGCCCAGCAACTACAAAGCGCCCTGGAGTCCTCAGGACTGTGCAACACATCATGTCTCCACAGACTCAGACAGTAGACAATTGTTAGGAAGCACAGCACAGGCCAGGATGCTGCCGTTAGTCACACATCTTCTAGGAGCCGAAACAGACAGACAGGTATTCGGTGTGATGAACGCCATGTAGGGATTTGCTTCTCTGGAGCATAGTGTGGTGTCTGGAGCGAGGTGAGAGTGGCAAGTGCCTGAAACAAGGCCAAGCCCTGGCAACCTGAACCCAGCGTTGTGGCTGTGGGTACAAGTGTAAGGTGCAGGTGACATCCGTCTTTTTGTCTTTCAGGCCTAGTGAGGGACTCAGGCTCTCATCTGACTCTGAGGGCCCATATGAACGGCATAAAGGTCAAGGTTGCTGTCCTTCTTGTCCAGGTAGACCAGCTACCTTGCTAGAGTAGCTGTCTGCCTAGTGGTGTTCCAAATGTACAAGGAGGAGCTGCTCCTGTCACTGTGTGGTCTTCTCCAAGGGAACCTTGACCAGTTTCGTCACCTGCTCCTTCTGGGGCCACACTGAAGGCTCTGTGTGTGTTGAATTCCTCAGCCCTCAGTGGGTGGCTGGCTTAAAAGATAGGGCCAGAGCAGCTACAAGATGCAAGTCAGCTACTCCGTGCCAGCTGCCATCTCCACAGAGGCTCTGACGTGGGCCTGTAGGATTCTCTGGAGAGCTGAGGTTGGCTGTCATGGTTAAGCAAGCCTGGATGACTTATCACAAAGGCAGAACCATGTTCGGAGACCTGACTGGTGATAAGTGTGTGTGTGTGTGTGTGTGTGTGTGTGTGTGTGTGTGTGACCATGAGTGGGGATGTGGCTGAACCCACAGTGTGACCTGAGCTTTCTCTGGGTGCATGTATCAGCTGGCGTGACAGTACAGCCTAAGACATAGAGACAGAAGCAGCATACACAGCGCAGACACCAAGGATGAGTTCTCAATACAGGGGCATGCAGGTTTTCAGAGGCAACAAAAGGAATTACTTGAAATTAAAAAAAAAAAAAAATCTCAGGACAAACTACAGTCACTTATTCCATGAGAACTTCCATTTGATAAGGGTATTCCAAATTGAGCATACTCCTGTGGGAGGCTAATATGGCATCTCAGAGGACTGCTGCTGAAGGAGATCTCTGTGGACCATTCACTGTGAGCTGTCGCCTAATGGTGACATTCCCAAGGAGTAATAATTTAAGAATACCCCTTATAAAGTAAATTGGGATACATTCAAATTACAGATTCCAAACTGGGGGCGGGGGGTTCACTGACCTGATAGAAAGATTCTGCTGTCTGACAGGAGGAAATCAACTGTTATTAGCCAGAAAGATCCAGAAATACAACAAGGTGTGTGTACATCTATGCCCGGGCCTGACTGTGCCAGGGGTGGGCGGGCCACCCAAGCTGCAGACGCCACCATGGTCATTACCACCTAGATGCTACCTCTTGCTTCTTCTTCTGACTAAAAACAGACGTGCCATGTCATTGGCAGCATCAGCAGGAATAGCCTTCGGAACACACAGAGCTATATTCCTGGCAGTGCCCTGCTGAGGCTGCAGGCTGCATACTCCTTCTCTTTACATGGTAAGGCTCCACTGTGTCCAGCAGTAGCCTAGGCTTCCAGAAAGTTTATGTGGTAAGGACCATACTGAGGTTTTTCCTGCCTTGAGGGGTCAGGTTTACCTTGCCCTGTCGGAGCCAGTGAAGGAAATGGGATGTTAGCGAGGAAGGCAAGCTGCTTTCTTACACACAGCGCTTCAGACCTGACCCAGCCACCCGGAGAAGTATGTCCCTTGAGCTCAGCCTATGAAACATTGACTGGAGGAGTCTGCCCACTCTGCCCGCCCTCCTCCCTGCTCTCTTGGCTGCTACTGTCAGTAGATTAGAGAAACCATCCTCAAGGAAGGTTTCACACCCCACCATGTTCAAGGAGCTGCCTATTGGAGAGAAGCTGGGGACCTGCCTCCTGGTAGGCAGGCCTGGTGGGGAGTAGCTATGGTACCAAGGCAACCATGGGGCCTGGAGTCAGGATCCCAGAACCCTTGAGGAGCTAAGGGCTATGTTTGAAAGCTTAGGGGCAACGTCTTCGGGTGGAGGGTCACACTTCTTACCTATCGATTTCTGCCTTCGCATCGTACCTCGAGGGAGGCCCAGAAATGGGCCTTTCGGGCTCCCAGGGACCGTGGGCGTCATTACAGCAATCCCTTGGCGCTCGTACACGGACTGCAAACCAGAGAGCCAGGTGAGGTGCATCCCTGGGAGCCCCACCCATGGTGACAGGGCCAAAGGCGACAGGAAGCTCTGAGAGCTTCAGGTATCAATCACCATGGCTTCCTCAGGCCACACCCTCCCCATATTCCTTTTAGCTCCTGTGCATCTGATGCCAGCAAGTCCAGATTTAGGCAGCCATACTCCACTGAGACATTCACCTGGCTAGTTGGCAGCAGAGCTCATGGAGAATAGGGTCAGGATGGCTGGCCCACAGGGAAAGGCACAGTGTGGTAGGCAGTGGGGTCTGAATCAGGCCATGCCCTGCCTGGGTCCTCATGCCCTGTGACCTCGGTCAAGTCCTCAGCTTGGACTCTGTTTTCCTCTTCCAGACACTATAAGGTGGCCAGGCACCAAACTTGTGCAGTTGGGCACTGCCTGCGCCTGACCTGTGAGAACTGCCAATCGACCCTGGAAAGAGACTGTAGTGGGCTGTCCCTTCCCTGGCCGGAAGGCAGACTCTCAGAGTGTACCTGCCTACCCCCTCACAGATGGTACACCTGTGCTGTTTTGTCTGAGATGGTTTGGTCAGCTATGTTCCACAGCCCCGGGAGGGTCTTGAGAAAGACTGGCCACTAAGGCTCACTAAGAACGTCTGTGGAGCCAGGTGGTGGTGGCGCACGCCTTTAATCTCAGCACTTGGGAGGCAGAGGCAGGCGGATTTCTGAGTTCGAGGCCAGCCTGGTTTACAGAGTGAGTTCTAGGACAGCCAGGGCTATACAGAGAAACCCTGTCTTGAAGAAACAAAAACAAAAACAACAACAAAAAAGGATATGTCTGTGGGTAGGTATACTTTGACTGGTTCATCTAGACTCCAGAGCTTCTACCCACACGACCCTGGAATCTGCAGCTAGGAAGGTAGGATCCTGGCCCCTGGGAGCTCAAAGAAACCTGTCCCGTGGGGCAATCAGGTTGGAGAGTGTTAGGGTGGAGTGTGGGTGTGTTGAAAGCCAGGGTTCCTCCCTATGGGGTTCCGAGGGGGAGGAGTGAGTATCTGAACCTTGGGGGTGTCTATTTTATTGCTTACCTTATGAAACTCTTACCAAATGCATGGTAACTCTAAGTGTCACTGTGTAAAAGGGCTGGATTAAACTAAGTCAGTCTGAAAGTGAGTCAGAGAAAATACTCAGCTATGTGAGGGGCAGTGAGTGCTCAGACCTGGCACTAGATTGTGATGGTGACCAGAAACCAGAAGGAGGTACCAAGGGGTTCCAAGATTTCACTTTTGTCCAGGACTTACCCCTGGCTCGTGGGAAACTCATCAGTTCTTTACTGAGAGTGCCTTTTACTTGGGGCGGGTGGGCACAGCAACAGCACTGGCTGTGAGCTGGCATCTGGTACCTCCAGTGCACAATGAAGACCAACACATTAAGCCACTTCCCTTCTAAGGATGTGCCCCCCCTACCTCCAAGCACATGCCAAGTGTTTGTGCAGAAGACCACAGTGCATGAGGGCAAACCCCTATGTCCAAAGTCTCTTGATTGGACACATGGAGGGACACCCTTAAGGTTTGGGGCTCTGTGGATAAACCCAGGTAAAGGTGGCATGCAGGAATGGCGAGATTTGTATTTCTGCCTAGTAAACTGACTTGCTGCAGATCTGTGCTGGATCAGAGTGCTTAGCCCCTGGAAATGGGCTCTGAACATGTACAGGGAGGGCTTGTAAAGACCAGCTGCTGAACTGGCCCGCTGGTCCCTGCAGGCTGAACCCTCTGCCTGCCTGCCTGCCCACCAGCCAGGCCAGCCCAAACCCTACCCGGTTCCATTCACTCACATTCACATCAGAGGCAGCTGGGAAGCACCGGCTTGTGGGCCGCTGCTTGATGGTCGCCACCCTGGATTCTATGGCCACGTTCTCTGCAGTCCTGGAGGGCTTGGAGGCCGGGACTATCTCTTCCGGTTTATCTAAAAGACAAAGTAAGTTTTGGAGTGGTTTAGTCTCATGGAAGCATGGAGGGTAGATGGGCTTTGTCTGGAGAATTCAGGCATGCAACCACTGTTCATGTGCCTGGACTATCGGGCAGGCTGTGGTGTGGTGAGCAGGCATGTGTCTATGCCCCTGCCACATGTCCCACTAGGGGTTCCTCCATGCATTCCCTTGCCTGCCTGAGGTATGTAACTAACTGGACAAAGGCAGCAGGAGATCTCCACATCTCAGCCTGTCCCCTCAGAGATCGCTATACCACCCAGGACCTGTGACTCAGTCATCTTCAGGTATGACAAATGGGAGTTGTTATTGATAAGTGTTAATTTTGGAGTTACTATTAGAGCCAGGGTCTCATTGTGTAGCTCAGGTTGGCCTTGAACTTTTGTTTCTCCTATGCTAAGTCTTCTGAGAGTTGACATTATAGGCCTGTGCTACCAGATGTATATACACACACACAAGCACACGCACACACACACGCATGCATGCACAAATGTGGTCCTTTTTGTAACTAAACATAGTTTTCAAGGCAAGCCCCCCTGCGCCAAGGCTCGAATGTTGACTATGATTAGTAAGCCAGACAGGATGGCAGGGACCCCAGACCTCTGAGCATATGTTGCACAGAGAACTTTCTGTTTATTCTTCCCATTTTAGAACATTCCTAGTTCTAGAAAATAAAAACCAATTCTCAAGAAGCCCCGGAAAATGGAAACAAAACAAAACAAACAACCAAAACAAAATAAAGCACCAAAAGCTTTTCGTTTAAACTTGAAAACCAAAACTTGTTCTAGAATGATCCTGACACCCATTTAGCTCTAAGATAGCTGAGATCCTGAGACCAGATATAAGGCTTTGTTTATGGTTGTCAGAACACAGGGACCCTACTCCCTGAGACCTGCAGTCAGACTCCCCCAGAGGCACT
>JADRCD010209960.1:0-26954 GCA_019843815.1 Montemys delectorum | reverse complement strand
CCAGATGACCTTGAACTCATAGAGCTTTCTATGTTAATCCTATGGGATTCGTAGCCACTATTCCTCAAGGTCTCTATGCCAAGATTTAGGTCAGAAACTTGTATCTCTCAGCCTCTGGATTAGGGCCACAGGTGAGCCTCCTAATTCTGGATTGTAATTCATTTCAGATGTAGTCAAGTTGACAACCAGGAATAGCCACTACAATGTTCCTTACTGGCTTGCTCCTCTTGGCTTGCTCAACCTGCTCTCTTATAGAACCCAAGAATTCCAGCCCAGGGATGGCACCACCCACAAGGGGCCTACCCCCCTTGATCACTAATTTAAAAAATGCCCCACAGCTAAATCTCATAGAGGCACTTCCCCAACTGAAGTTCCCTTTTCTATGATAACTCCAGCCTGTGTCAAGTTGACACACAAAACTAGCCAATACATACATTTAGCAGGACAGGTAGACTGTGGCATGGCTGTTACTTGTCACTTACAGTTCCATCTTCCTTACAAACCAGCAACATGTATTTTCTCACTTTGGAGATGTGGTTGACGAGGCATAACAACTTCTTCCTGAATGGCGACTGGGTCTGTCTTCCTCCAAGTAGAACAAACCCTGCTGTCTATCTCAACCCTGCCTGATTCACTCTTTGGTTATTTTGTTTGTTTCCTGAGCACTGAGTTTTCATGGATTCCTGTATGTCTGCTAAGGTGTGGCTGGCAGAGCGTTTTACAGTCTTCTGCAAGTTCATGGTGTTCATCTTCTCCAGGAGCTGCTCACTTGCTGTGAGGAAGGAAAGGGGGAGATCAAAGACGGCCTCGAGGTGATGCTCAGTGTGCCCAAGCGAGCCAATGATGCCATGCACCTCAGCATGCTGGAAGGTAACAGGATACACACACACACACACACACATGCCATACCAATGCATAGTACCATCTACTGATGCTGTGTGTGAATGAACTGTCAACTTTCTGGAATTGGTAACAGTGGTGCCATTCTACACTCCAGGAGCGCTTTGTGTCCCTTAAGTCTTATCTACTGCTTCTATCAGAGGTATAAATGATGAATGGATACACTGGTTATAGAAGGATATAGAAGATCTTGTTACTTCTCCATTTCCATAGCCTTTGCTAAATGTTTACCCAATGCAGATGTCCGCTGAAGCAGTTGAATATAGTCTGTAACATGGTAAACAGAAATTAGACAAATGTGCCCAACAGGTATTGTAACAATTCCACTTTGCATGAATGTATTCAGTAAAGCTGCCTCTGCACTGCCAAGGTTAGTGATGCGAAGGACCCATCTCAAATGCTTTTGCTGCCTTATGCCATGTCATTGGTAGCATCAAGAAACTTATTAATTAGGATGCAATGCCACTCTATAATAGAAACTCAGAGATCTAGCAATACTGATTGTTCTTCCTCTGGTATAACTGTATAGCTGTTCTTCATGATGTCATCAGGGGGAAGAGCTGTGTTCTGGCCAGTTTTGACCTATGTGTTTTCCTACTTGGATAGGTCCTGTAGGACCATATTCATATTCCACCTCACAGGAAGTACAAGAGCATGTGGGTAGGGACGTCTACTAGCTGTATACATTTATTTTCTCACTTGCTCAGGGTTGGGGTGTCTAGCTGTTTCTCACTACGAAGGAGCAAGCAAGTGATGAACTTATGATTGCCGTAGGGGGAGTGTCTGCTGTAAAGAGACAGAAAAGAAGGCAGTGAGCAGCTTCCGCTCAGGAACCACTTTGCTAAGTTCTGGTGGCTACATTGTGAGGAAAGAATAGCCAGGGAGGCCACCCTGTTCCAGTCCAGGCGGATCCATGTGCAGAGGGTTCCAAGCTCCCAAAAGATGGCTTAGTAAAGTTGGCTCCACCAGACTGGGACCTGAGCAGAGTCTGGGAGGGGCATTTCGGTTGCAGAGGAAAAGAATCAGAGGCTGAGGTGCTCAGTACAGTGGAGGCACTCTGGTCAGGGGGAGTGGTCGCCTGAGCTAAGGCCGCAAGTCAGTGACTAGGAGATAGGACTTAAACTAGATCTGATGTTGGGAACCAACAGAAAGGAATGGAAAAAGTAAAGACAGAAGTTATGAGGAACCTCTGAAAATGTTTGAATTTGGGAAAATAAATACAAAGGAGTGTTTTAGGAGGGCCTGTGGTGAAGAGCATGGAGCCATACTGAACGCTTTTGCAGGTGAGATGGCACTGCTTCCTTCTGAGTCAGGTTTACTTCTGTGTTCCATGTTGCAGGGTTTGATGAAAACATTGAGTCTCAGGGAGAGCTCATCCTGCAGGAGTCCTTCCAAGTGTGGGACCCAAAAACCTTAATTCGGAAGGGTCGAGAACGGCATCTCTTCCTTTTTGAAATGTCCTTGGTGTTTAGTAAAGAAGTAAAAGACTCCAGTGGGAGAAGCAAGTACCTCTACAAAAGCAAGTTATTTGTAAGTACGGCATCCAGAATTTAAGTCCACAGAACAGGGCTGCAGCCTTCCTGTAGGGAGGAAAACCTCCTGCCTGTTGCCTTTAGTTGCCTCCCAAACTGCTAAAAAATGTGAATCCGAATTGTGATGTTTTATCTTCTCCAGCTAAGTTCTATGCAAGCAGAGTCCACTAGAGGGCATGCTGATATTCTCGGGGTTTGGGGATTCTGTTCCTGAAGCCCATAGCTGCTAACTGCAGGATGGAGAGACACTGTAGGACATTGGCTTTCAACCTCCTAATGCTACGACCCTTTAATACAGTTTCTGTGGTGAACCCCAAACATATAATTATTTTTATTGCTACTTCATAACTAATTTTGCTACTATTATGAATTGTAATGTAAATATCTAATATATAGGATATCTAATACTGGGCCCCTGTGGGAATAGAAACCTCCACATAGGCTGAAAACTGCTGCTGGGTAAATAGATGATGTCCTGCTAAGCAAGCATTCATATCAATTTAATTTTTTTAATCTATGAACATCAAAATGTACACATAAGCTCCCTTACTGGATGGGCTCACTACAGATTCATAATAAAGTGGTTACCTTACTGCTGGCTTTAATCTGACCTTGGAGGCAAGATTTAATTATTTTTCCATTAGAAATTAACTTATGCAAAGTAAATGTAAGAACAAATTTGAAATTTTGATAATAGCAAAATGTCATTATTAGATAAAATATATAATCAAAAATAACATTTGAAAGATTCCCCAGCCCTACCTATGCAGAGACCTTTGGATTGTTCTAGCAATATATTTTGGCTCCTAACCAATGCCAGTGTGTTTCTGGTGGAAGGAGCGTGCTGCCATTCCTCATCCACCAGCCCTGGCTGTGTACAGCCCCATGCCTGCTTTCTGTAAGTCTCAAGCCAGGACAAACTCTCATCCCCTGCACCTTGACCTTCTCAGGGTCATTGCTCAGAAGGCAGCCAGCCCAGAGTTGCTGAGCAGAGTTAGGCAGAGGGGACCAGTGGAAATGAAGGTGAGCTTACCATCTAGAAAGGAACCAGAGTGCCACCCAGGTCCCTGTATATCAGGTATCTAACATTCAGATGACTTAATGTTACAAATTTTAGGGATATTTGTATGCTAATCAAACTCCCAGAAGAATAGAGATTCCCAAGTGTAGCAACTTTTTAAATAATAATCTGGAATCTGAAAATTTCTGGTAACAATTTTCATTCCACCATCTTTGGCCAGTACCCTGGTTGTGATTATCATTTGGATCACCGTGGCCTTACATCAAATAGGTCACAGTCCAGCTGGAAATTAATAAGTACATCCTGGCCAGCTGGTCACTTTACTGCTGGCTTTAATCTAACCTTGGAGGCAAGCTTGTGTGTTTTACAAATCGATACATCTTAGTTTAATTTGTATCTTAAAAAATAAGATTTCCACCAAGGCTGCCTTTGGAGTTCCAACCTATGAGTCACTTCCGTTGTTGGAGGGAGAGGCGTCAGGAGAGGCATCAGGCAATTCAGTTATGAGGGGAGGATGCCCTGTTCTGGATGTGTCCACAGACAGGGGTTTTTGTTGCTTGGTATTACAGTCATGATGAAATACTAAAAGTTAATGTTATAGATGAAGTCAGATTTTAGCCCTTTTGCCCCCTGTCAAGGTGTATCTCTGTTCAGAGTCTGTTGTGGAAGTTGCTCAGCTAGGAAAAGCCCATGCTGGTGTCTAAGGTTGGGAACAACCTTAGTTGTTCAGTACATTCTGCTGATTAAGCTGCATTGCAGTCTCCAGAAGTGCTCAGGATGGGAACAGTCAGTGTGTTCCACGTGTGTCCAACCCAGCTTCCCTCCTACTAACTAAGACAGTAGCTCTCAACCTTCCTAATGACAGGACCCCAACAACAAAAGTATTTATGCTGCTACTTCATAACTGTATGAATTTTGCTACTGTTATGAGTTTTAATATAAATATCTGTGGTTTCCAGTATTCTTAGTTGACCTCTATGAAGGAGTTACTCAACCTCCAAAGGGGTTGTAACCCATAGGTTGAGACCCACTGAACTAAGTGTTTAGCATGGCCACCAACCACCAAAGGCTGTTCTCTTTCTATGTCTAAGCCTACCAAAATTGTACTGTTGTCTAAT
Organism: Montemys delectorum; assembly: GCA_019843815.1. Lineage (NCBI taxonomy): Eukaryota > Metazoa > Chordata > Mammalia > Rodentia > Muridae > Montemys > Montemys delectorum. The sequence goes on along the minus strand of JADRCD010209960.1, from coordinate 22,383 downwards.
TATCTGATTGTCTCTTATGCAGACCTCAGAGTTGGGTGTCACAGAACATGTTGAAGGAGATCCTTGCAAATTTGCACTGTGGGTGGGGAGGACACCAACTTCAGATAATAAAATTGTCCTTAAGGTATGTTAATTTACAGCTGGCAGCTTACTACTGTACAAACGTTTATTGTGGTGATGTAAGCTATTTTTCTTACTGAGATTCTAGGTCATTTTATTTGACTTTTTTTGTTCTCTGATGGGATTGGTGAAGCCAAAAATCAGTCTCTCTCTCTCTCTCTCTCTCTCTCTCTCTCTCTCTCTCTCTCTCACACACACACACACACACACACACACACATTCACTTTTAATTTAAACTCTGTTTTGAGCATACTGACATTTCCTAGGACTTGCCAAGAACTCTAAAGGTGTCCCATGCGCTAGCCTCATCGATGATGTTGTTATCTTCTTGATTTGTCTGGAAAAAACAGAGATGATTTAGGAAGCTCATGATTTTTAAGCTGTTGAAAGGAGCCTGAGTGTGGTGAGATGCTGGTGTATGACAGCACTGAAGATACTACATCTCTTTTTGTGTGCCTTTTAATCTTTCTTTAGTATTTCCAGAAACTGAGTTGTTCATCTAAACATTACTCTTTCCCAGCCCAGGGTCCACCGTGGAAGCCGTGATGCTTCTAAGATCTTTGCTCCCGTGTTCACAATGGATTGTTTTCAGTGAATGTATGTGGCCCAAATGGGTGTTCTTGTTAGTTGGGACTGACATAGAACCCCATAAAATATAAAGTGTGCTAACAAATACATTTTAGATAATTCAAATTTCTCTATAGTTTAAACTTGCTAAAATATATTCAAAACTAAAGAGTTTCCAGTATGATTAGAGAAGTTTCGAAAACACCTTTTGCTTTACAAGAAGGGCCAAATGGAAGTGATGTGTGCTTTGATCTTGGTGGCTTTGAGGTGGTGGTATTGCAGTGAGGATGAAGAGGGAAAGGTGGTGTGGATTTGGGTGATGATGCTGTGGATGGTAGAAATGATGGTGTAAATGGGTAGTCGTAAGGATGTGACAGTGCTGATGCTGGTAACAGTGTAGATGGAGAGAGTGGTATCAATCTTAGTGAGGGTCTTTATGGTGGTACAGTTGCTGAGGATATAGACACAAGGCCTTAAGGCCTTTAATGGTGATGGTGACAGAAGGGATAGCCATTGTGGTGACCTTGTGGTCCCAGCACAGAGTGACTGTCTTTGTTTGCAAAGGCAAGAAAGGAAACTGTCTGAGTCCTTGCACAGTTTGAGGTTCTCTGAGTGCACTAGTTACCCCCTTTACAGAATGGACCCATTTGTTTGACACTATTTCTGCAAAGTGTGTGCTTTTTAGTTACTCGCCATTGATGGAATAATCATTTGGCAGGAGAGTTTTCTTTATTTCTGCAACATGGTCACGGTTTTCCTCGATTATCTCCAGGCTGCACTGGGTGTCCTTTTCGGATCCTTCGTTATTTACTCTCCACCCTTGTGTCCAGCCTGTACATTCTGATATATGTGGGGTTTTCAAAGTCCCCCCTCCCTTTACTCTAAGTAACTGAAGAACATTCAGCACAGTTTATGTAGTAAGAACATCAGGTTCAGTCTCTTCTCAGTGTGGACTGTGGTTTAGCATTTCCTGAAACAAGATTCTGGACAGGAAGCGTAGCGTTGCCATCCCTCGTGATGATTTCCTCCATGCCTCGTGGACAACCTCTGTAATCACTCATGACCGTGATGTCTATGTCAGAGAAGGTCAGTGTTCTTCAGCTGGAAATTAGAAAATGGTTACGAGTGCCTCCAGAGGGCTTCTCCATCCACCCATGCCATTTCGAGGGAATACGGTCCTAAAATTGCTATGCGCCTGCGGTAGGCCCACAAATGACTGGCCATGTGTGACTTTGTGGCCTTGGGCATTTGTCCAGTGTTGCCCACCCCTCCAGGCCTCCTTTGTGGAGTTCCTGTGTGTTGAGTAGGCTATGCCCTCTGAGGTGCCTCAGCTAGCAGTGGAAGAGGCCAGCAGTGGTCATCCTAGCAGTCCAGGGACAAGCAGAGGGCAAGGGCTCATTCATATCCCTGCTGATGGTTTCCTGGAAACTGACCAAAACACAGCTTATGCTTCAATGGCCTTCAGACAGGGAGTGAACCTGTTTTTATAATCCCCCAAGGTTGCTTAACAGGTCATGGTACTGAAGAATGATGGTCGGTTACTAGAGTATCGAGAGGTCTGTAATCATATTCATTTATAAAAGAAAAATGGTTTTAATGAAAATATGTAAAATTAGAGTCATTTGCTTGATAGTAAATTAAACTGAGGTGTGGTTGCTTTTCTGGGAGTTCTTTGGAAACTGGGAAAGCTGGGGAGCATGAGAGACCAGCTTGTGCTGAGCATAGGCTGTAGGAAGGACCCTGTCCTGATGGCTCTCCTACCTGCACAGGCATCCAGTATCGAGAACAAGCAGGACTGGATAAAGCACATCCGTGAGGTGATCCAGGAAAGGACGGTGCACCTGAGAGGAGCCCTAAAGGAGCCCATCCACATCCCCAAAACAGCTCCAGCAGCAAGGCAGAAGGGGAGGAGGTGAGTGTGGTGGGCTCCCAAGAGTGCTTACCTGCAGGAGAGGGGACAAGCAGCATCACACTGTTTTCCTCAAACACTTGGAGCCTGGGTAGCTTAGAGGCACTGCTTTGTAGATACAAGAGGCTCCATTGGCCAAAAGCAAACTAAAGGCCACATGAAAGTTCCTCTTCTTTCCCCCATCAAACAGAAAGCATTGAAGCATTTGTTTTTGGTTCTGTTCTTCATTTTGTTTTGTTTTCATTTCTCATATGGAAATGAACCCGGGTTGGGGGAGTTCACTATGTTGAAAATTCAGTAGAAAGATATGTTGGGCACTTACCAGATTGCTAAGCCAAAAACTGCACTTGGCACAGAATGGCACGAGGCTACAGAGGCATCTCAGTGGTTAAGAGCACTTGTTCCTCTTGCAGAGGACCTAGCTTCTGTCCCCAGCATCCACATGGTAGCTCACAACCACGTGTAACTTTTCAGTTCCGGAGGATCTGATGACTTATGATGCTCATGTACACCAGGCTTGTGCACAGTGCCCACACAGTCATCCAGGCAAAAGATTCATCTACAGACCAAAATAAACAGCTCTGAAACAAAGCCAGGAGAATTGCTTGGTAACCTGTATAGGAGCTGGCTGTAGGGGCGGCTGTAGCTGGCATGGGTCTCATCCAGCTGGGAGATGGTGGCCTTTACAGGCTTGCAGTGCTGAGAATGTGTGTTTCTTGTTCCACTAGGGATGGTGAGGACCTGGACAGCCAAGGGGATGGCAGCAGCCAGCCTGACACCATTTCCATTGCCTCCCGGACATCTCAGAACACACTGGACAGTGATAAGGTAAGCAGCCAGCAGCACTGCCCCTTCCAGCCAATGTATATTCAGTAAAAGCTTTTAGCATCTAAAGACAAGAATTGGAGTCTAGGAGTGGTATCAGGTTTCATGGCAGGGCAGAGGCTTGGAGGTTAGAGTGGCACTATCACTGAGCACCTAGAGGACATCTGTCCACTCTTCCTGTCCACACTCTCAGTCGGTCACATGGCTTTACATCAGAGGCTTTGAAGACAGTAGACCTTATTTAAAATGTACCTGTAAACCAAAGAATCTATTATTTAAAATAAAATTTTACCAAGAACCCCATTTATAAATGAGGAGCTTGTGTGAGGCAGGCGTCTAACATTCTCCAATGTGGGCCCTGATGTATCCCCTTAGAATCTGAGGTACACAGAACACAGAAAGTTATAGATCACTGAGTTTGGCTTCAACAGCGATGACCACCGAAAGGACAGATCTGTCTTTTGTCCAAGGCATTTATGCAGGTGTGCCTCTTTCAAAAATGGCGAACATGTCTTGAGATTCTTCTTGTAGAATCCAAAGACCATCAGCATAAACTGCCAAGCAGTGCAACTTGGGAATCCCGGGTCTGTGTGGTAGCCAGAAAATGACAGAGTCCTGTGTCAAAGTCAGTAGACTTTGTGTCTTGATGAATGTTCTGTTCCTACTGAGACGAGCGTATGTTCTAGCTCTAGACCAGATTCTTTTTAAAAAAATAGAGCAATGCATAAGCATTTCCTTTCTACTGCGTCAGTCCGGATTCACAAGTTTCTCACTCGGGAACAAGCTGCTTCACTACAGCCTGACAGCTGTGGGATCGATCGGATTCTTGCAGTCTTCAGTGCTCAGGCTTCCCTGTCCTCACAAGGCCAGGGATGGGTGACTGTTTTAGACAGTGCATTAGATAGACACTGGTCCTGTCTTACTTGGATCTGAGGATTCACACTGTAGTTTCCAGGACAGAAGGGAATAGATTTAAAATACTGTTCTGCAGCGGGGGTTGGGGAATGGGGTATGGAGGGTGGGGGAGTGGCGCACGCCTTTAATCCCAGCACTTGGGAGGCAGAGGCAGGCAGATTTCTGAGTTCGAGGACAGCCTAGTCTAGAGTGTGAGTTCCAGGACAGCCAGGGATACACAGAGAAACCCTGTCTCAGAAAAAAAAAAATACTGCTTGGCAGAGTGACCCACTTCCAAAGCCCTTCGAGTATGAGTAATTGGACTTTTGATTTTGTTTTCATTCTATTTTTTGAATCTGTTGAACAGCAAGTCCTGAAGCTTAGAGTACCTCACATTGTAGGACTACAAGGGAGATGACATGGTCAGCCATTTTGTAATTAGCATTTCCCTCACCCCATAGCAGTTTTGTTTAGAAAGGTAGCTTGCACTTAGAAACATTTTATGGGAAAATAGCTTTTAGGTTTTCAATACCTGAAGGAGTTAGCTTGTCAGTTCTCATAGGTCTGCCACCTAGAAGAAAAGGCAGCCTACATAGTTGCCAAGTATAACAAGGATAGCCATTTACATCCAGGCAGGCAGTCTTACAGGCCTCTTGAGAATGTCTCTCAAGGCCCAGGTTACACCTTTCCGAGATGTGTTCTCATGCATCAGTCTAGGTTTACCATTTATCTAGGTCAGGGTTTGTATTCCTGCACAAAACATCATGACCAAGAAACAAGTTCGGGAGGAAAGGGTTTATTTACCTTGCACTTCCACATTGCTGTTGATCACCAGAGGAAGTCAGGACTGGAACTCAAGCAGGTCAGGAAGCAGGAGCTGATACAGAGGCCATGGCGTGATGTTCGTTACTGGCTTGCTTCTCCTGGCTTGCTCAGCTTGCTCTCTTACAGAACCCAAGACTTCCAGCCCAGAGATGGTACCACCCACAAGGGGCCCTCCCCTCTTAATCACTAATTGTGAAAATGCCCCGCAGCTGGATCTCATGGAGGCATTTCCCCAACTGAAGCTCCTTTCTCTGTGATAACTCCAGCCTCTGTTAAGTTGACACACAAAACCAGCCAGTACACCATAGATGCCAGCTTTAAAGGTTTTGGGAAGCAAATCTTTGGAATGAAATCCAAAGACTACTTTTGAATATAGTAAGTTTCCTCCTGGGAGGCTGGTGAAGGCTTTTCTCCAGGTTGGCCCAGGAGGCAAGATTAGTTAGGGTTTTAAGTACTTAAACAGGTAAATGGGTAGCCATGGAGTACAGCCCTCCCCATTCCAGAACGGGCTCTTCATTAGTGATAGATTTGCCCATTGGCCTGTCCTGGCACTGCTCTGGTCTCCTGAGGCATGTCCATCATAACACGATAGGGCTTATGTAAACTTAGAGTGCAGCAGATTCTGTTTTCACTTGATATATGAGGAAGAAGAGTACCAAAGTGTAGGTTTATAGTAGCTGGTTGTGTTGCCTTGAGGGTCTACTGGGACAGCAGAAGTTACAAGAACTGCCCTTTAAATATTCATCTGTAAGGGTAATGAACCAGTTTCCATTTTCTTCATCCAGTGATGTCCTCACTAAAGCCATCACTAAAGTTTGCTCCAAGCTAAGCAGTCCTTGAAGGACTGCTCAGCATGGCTTCCCCTGCATAGTTTGGGAAGTGAAGCTAGCACAGTCACCCAAAAGAACCAGTCCTGGATCCCCATAGCTCTTCACTACCTTGCAGTAGTGACATTCCAAGTCCTTTCTTATAAATGTGACACAGTTGTCTTTACTGTCTTGGGGTGAGACCAGGGTCCTTAACAGGCTGTGAAGTTCCTGTGTGCCTATGCTGTTAGAACTGAATAGTGGTCTTCTGGTCCTCTGTTGGGGATTAAAATGGCCACATAGGACATGGCATTCTAAGAAGACACCTTCATTAGTCCCAGTACGAAGGCAGGAGTGTCTACACCGGCCAGGGTGTGTCTGTGGGTTCTCTGCTCTAGATCCCTTTTCTTTTACTCCTTGTTCTAGTAGTGCTTCTCAGACCAAAGAGTTCTGTGTCTGTAGACTGAAGGAATGCATCTTGAAAGCAAGAGCTTCTCCTTTCCTGAGACAGAAGGTGTAGTGTGCTACCCTCTAGCTTGACATGGTCAGCACCCCTTCGCTCCAGGGACTACAGCTTTTCACGAGCTTCGAGGTCCTCCCTACCCTACGAATTGCACATTTGAGCATCTGCTTGTGTTACAAGCAGATGCTTTTGGCAAGGAAATAATTTAAGATATTCTGCCTAGTTGACTCAATTTATCATGTCTGTTATGAGTTAGTTGTATCATGGAATTTTGTTCCAGTTCAGAAATGGGGTGGGGGTATGTTTTGTGCTGAGCCTCTTAGAGAATTCTGATGGGAAGCTGTCTGCCAGAGCTGTTAGCAATCCTCAGACGAGGCCCCAGAGGTTTAGGACAAGAGTCAGCTGAGGAGGGGCTCCGGAGACATCTTCTTTCCAGGGCACAGCTCCATTAAGCTAGTCAGGACTCAAACCTTTTTTCATGAGCCCATTCCCTACTATTAGTCTTAAAATATGTCATCTTTTTGTTCCAGATGTGAGTTTAACACCAATTCTTGCTGATATTCATGGTACTCAGGCTGATAAAATGATCTTATAAAAATGTAATTTGGGTTGCAAAAAACCCCAGCTGCTTTCCAGAGTCTTACCTCACTGCCATAAGCACCTCTCCTGAGGCAGGGAGGGGGTGCTGCCCCAGTGTTGATCCAGCCCTGGGGCACTGAGGAGATGAAGCCAGATTAATCCGCAAAGCCAGAAACTGAATGTGGCTTTAATCATCTGACATCTTCCAGACCTTATTCTCTTACAGCACAGCAATCGTGGCGCTGAGTGTCTTTAGGGTATAAAGGAAGCATCCTAGACTATCTCCTCACTCTCACCTCATTCGTCTGTGATTTCTGTCATTTTACAGTATCTGTATCATGAGAGTGAGAGAGTGGGGGTGAGGGAGGGGAGTAGGAAGAGAGAGAAATGTGGGCCTCAAACAAAATGGCCAAAGAAAGAATGAAGTGTCTGGAAGAAACCACCCAGGCCAGCTTGTGAACTGTCCTGACACCTCAGTATTCAGTTCTTTCCAAAGAATACACAATTCAGTTGAAGTGGGTCCTTTGCTTGAACCCTATTTAAGCTTATAACAGGAATTATGAATCTGCAGATCTTATTTTTATAGATGCATATATTTTTTAAAGTACACGATAATAGTTCTCCTAATGAAGTAGAAGCCCCGTGTCAGGGATCTTACTTTCTGTGTATTTTTAAAGCTGGCTTTTCTATCATGTGTTCCTACAGTACACTTGTTTAGATGTAGCTAAAGCCAGTGCAGTTTAAAATTCAGCTTCCCTAACAATCTTACAAGAGGAGCTGTGTCTACTGGATGAGGAAGGACTGAATTCCTCAGCATGGGCTGCATCCCATGTGTCAGCAGCCTGCGCCAGGGCTCTCACCCATCACCTGACTTTTGCTGGTAGGTTTGTGGGTTCTTCTTTCTTCCACCCTTTCAACCCCTAACACTAGATAGGAGAGAAAAAAGGGATAGAGGGGAAAGGGGTCGAAGTTATCAGTAGGTTACTTCCTGCTGATTAGGGACATAGAGTTCCTCTGGGCAAGTTTGACTTTCTTCACCATCAGGATGTCTAATTTCTTCTTCTTGTTTCTTCTTTGCACACAACAACTTAACAAACCCCAACCAATAATTACCAACAGCAACCCCATCTCTCAGATCCCTAGAATCTATACACCCTCTGAAGAGTTCCCAGAATTCCAAACCACACAACCTTAGAAACTATCAGCAGCTGGCAAAACCACGCCCCTGCTAGAGCACAAGACAAATCATAGTTGCTGCAGACAGTCTGAAGCAGCCCCATATCCCATACTGGGATTAAAATGAAAACATATTCCCATAGTATTTCTGTTTTTCAAAGAAACCAAAACTCTCTCTATACCCCTGCTCAGAGAAGATGCCTGACCACATGACCTGCTAAGAGTGATGTCTTTCCTGGGGCTGGAGTAGGTTTTCCACACATAAGAGAACTGGATCATCAGGCTCAAAAATCTTTCACTAGCTAGGATGTGGGGCTCACCTCCTTGGAGCTAGCTCTGGAACCTCACTTGGTCTTCCTCAGAACATACAAAGAAGTACTGAAGGGTATGGTGTACATCCAAGTACAAGCCCTCAAGAATGAGGACATGCTCACTAGCAGACCTCTAGCTAACCCCTCCTCCACCTATTCCTGGAGCAGTGAGTTTGTGCTACATTGCTTTGGCTCCTGGCGAATCGAATGTGTGTACCTGCCCAGGAGTATCTTTGGATCCGCAAAATGATTTGGCTACCTCAAAGGCTGGGCACTCCTAAACCTTCCTCTGCTACCCTAGGCCCAATCAGGGAGGTGGCCTGTGGCCACTTCCCTGAAATCTCACATGGTTGGATTTCTCACCTGCTGCTCCTGCATCCCATCCTTCTTCCTGAAGTCATGGTAGTTCTCCTGTTCCTCTCTGCATACTAGTCCGCGAAAATCTAAGGGTCCCATTCCATCTCCCTTTGCCCACATTGGCTGCTGGTATCCTTATTGATAGATCAAAAACCAATGCGGGACAAGGACATTTAGCATTTGGACATGTAGATTCCCAATTGAATCAAAGCATTAGAACTAATCTCCAACATGTTCCTTTGGGTGTGTTCCTTAGCCACTCTGTGCCCAGTGTCCTCCTGTGTTAGTGGGCCTAGTGCTGCTCTGCTCAGTTCATAGTACAGAGAGCACTGGGCCTGCACACTGTCTTTATAACACTGCTTAGTGTTTTAGGAGTCCTGCATAAGTATACTAGTGGTCTCTGTCTTTGTGGTAGGAGGAGCTTCCTGCTCCTTGCCAGTTGTGCAGCTGGCTTCCATTGCTGCTAATATGTCAGCTTCACCCTCCCACCTGGGCACTAGTCACAGTGGACAGCAAAGGTAGCTGTTGTTTAGGAGCTGTCTTGGAATTGAGCTGCCCAGTTTCAGTGTCTGACCTATGCAGGCTGGTGTCCCTCCAACAACATAATACATATTGAATGGGCATATGCACTGTAGAAGATGGAGTCCCTTGCTCGGTATACTTTCCTAGCTAGTCATCCCCCGTTGTTCTAAATCCGCTGCATTGTGGCAATGTGTACATACACTAAAGTGAGAATGCTCACACAGTACATTCAGGCAGTCAGAGATAGTTTTGATCACCTGTCGTGGGCTTCCTTGTGCAATATGTTTCCTCCTTCCTGCCAGTTCTTCTAGTTCCTAAATATTTTTTAGAAGACCTCTTAAGAGCTGTATAAAATAAAGTAAAATAAGAAAGTAAAAACTCCTATAGTAGAAAGGCTGAGTCCTAAGAAGAGGCAGCAGATTGTTCACTGAGGTTTGGATTGGCACTGTCAGCTCATTTGAAGTCACCTAGGAGGCACCGCTCTGAACATTCCTGTCAGGGAGTCTCCAGATAGCTTTAACTGAAAGGGGTACATCAACTCAGAATGTAGGCAGCACTGCTCTGTGCTTAAAGGAGAAATGGTGAGTGCTCATTTCTCTCCTCCTGACTGAGCACAGTATAAGCAGCCCCTTTGTGATGTGACAGCACATCCCTTGCCCCTACCAACATACGTACACACACACACACACACCAGAATGCACTGTGTCCCCTCACATTGTGAGCCACAATTAACCCTTTTGTCCTTAAGTTGCTTTTGTCAAGTATTTTCACATAGCAAAGAGAGAAGGTGCTAATACATTTGATTAGAAATATAGCGTAACCAAAATGTATGTTTTCATGTAAGCTTTACTCGGTATGGCCATAGTTACCATTGAACAAGATAATAAGCCTTAGATTTAGACTTGCGACTGACTCTTCCTTCCTATTGAGGGGAACACTTAAGTGAATAAGAATCTTGAATTTATATCAGTTCTTCAGATTGGCGCCTCTTCCTAACGATTATTTTTTAATTATTTATTTTAACCATTTATAGGCATTCACGGGTGTCTGTGAGTGTCCGTCTATGTCAGAACCTATCTTTAAACGTTTTTAAACCCCAAGCAGAGAGTTTTCAGGAACACATCTCCTTGACCGTGACCTTAAGCTGACTTCCATATTAGTGTAAGCCTGGGAGACTGTTCTTCATACTGTTAAGGTGGGAGCTGATCTGCCAGCCTCCGCAAAGCCACCCAGCAGCAGTGAGAACCTCAGGCATAATGGCATTTATTCCGGGTATGTTCTGACTGCCTGTGGTTGCCTTTGCTTTTGTGTCCATGGCCTGCATTGGAACTGTATTCTCTAATCCCCTTAAACCAAGTAATCGTTGTTTGGTCTGCTCTGTGTGAAACCTGCATGAAGCCACAGGACTCTTTTGTGGAGTTTCTGAATGAGTATAGTGGGCTGTGGTGTACAACTCTTCACAACAGTCGATACACTTTGTTCTCCTGGAGGAATGGCCGTTATTAGGCCACATCTCTCCCACCCCATGCTACTCCTGCCTTTCCTTTTGAATTGCCCTTAAAAAAATGGCCAGATATTCACTGCAGTTGATCATCTCCTAGAAACAAAATGACTTGAGAGAGGAAGGCTTTACCCACCTCACCATTTCTCTCCAGCCCTCTTCAGTACAGCCTACTCAGAATGCTTTCTGAGCTTAGCAATTCAAGCCAAGTGTTAGCTATTGCCCTTTTAAAACTGTGTGTTCTTGTAACGCACAACTGCCTTGTTCCAGTGCACATGATTGGGGTGAGAATGTCAAGGAGCCCATGACCAAATCCACTACATGAGTATCTCAGCCATGGGTTGAAACAAGGCAGCAATATAACCCAGGTTTTATTGGAAAGCAAAAGAGAATTTTCTACAAAGATTGTTGAAGTACAAAAGACTGGCCAGAAGATGAAGGAGTGGAAAGACCATAAACTGTTTATTTTCCATTATCCTGGGAGAATTCAGGGAAAAGCCTGCCTTGAATCTGCTTGTGTCCTTGGTCTAGGTCATAGGTGCTTCCCAGTGGCCCACTGCAAGGGCAGGCAGAACTCCCAAGTCCCAAGAGAATGAACATCCTTGGTGACTTCTGAGGCTGTGCTCTATTTGAGACCAGCTGTTTTCCCACACATGCTGGTTACCACAATAGTGAGAAATTGAAAGATGCCTTACAACTGTCTTTCTGACCTCTAAAGTGACTTTCAGAAGGGTTCATGTGAGTCATGTGATACTTTGCATTCCTGAACTAGACAAGTATGCCAGGGAAGCCGTAACAGAGTCTATAAAATGTGCAAAGTGAAGATAGTGCAGTGGGACTCCATGGAAAGTGGCTGGCACAGAAGTCAGAGCTGCTGCTGCCTCAGATGAATGAGACAAGTAGGGTGGTGGTCAGTGCAGTCATGCCTTCAGGGCTGGGGTGGCAAAGAGACCCATAGACTTCATGGTCAGTGACCTAAACTTCTGGTTAGGAATTGAGTTCTTCAAATCAGTAAGGACTTGCATTGCTTCCTCAAAGTACTTATCACAAGTCTCTGCAACAACAAAAACCTGTCTTCTAAAATCTTAGCAAGTTTTATTTTAAAGAGATGTTTTATAGCTCAAAGCAAATTTAAGGAAGGAAGAAACCAGAGAGATAAATAACACTGGGTGTTTGAAGAAGCCACAAGGAAACATTATAAGTTTACTTAAAAGTTCATAAATCAGGGGCAGGAGAGGTAGCTTAGCAGTGAAGAGCATTGGCTGCTCTTCTGGGAGGCGTGGGTCCAGTTTCTGGCACCTGCATGGTGTCTCACAACTATAACTACGTCCCTCTTCCAGCCTATGTGCCTACCACATGCACGTGGTACATAGACATACATACAGGCAAAACACCCATACATAAATAAAATAAAGTAGAAAAAATACAAATATAAAATGTGTGTGTGTGTGTGTATGTGTGTGTGTGTGTGTGTGTGTGTGTGTGTGTATATATATATATATATATATATATATATATATATAGTTTAATTGGAGTCATGCCACATGGGTAATAGCGCTCCTCCAAAGAGCAGTAGTAGGTCGTCTAACAAAACCTCAGTGCCAGGCGTAAGAAATCTTCAAAAGACCCTCAAATAAACACTATGGGATAATATCCTTGCCCTTTGTTATGTCCCAGAACTTGAAGCTAAGTCCTTTTGTAGAAGCCACCATGTACTTTGGACACAGAAATTGGAGGAAATGATCTGGGACTGGTCTGGAAGCTTCCACCCCTAGAGCTGGCTCTCATAGCATAGGTAGGAAGGGGATATGCAAGCTGTTAAGGGAAAAGCTATCAATAACCCTACCCAGTTGTAAAATTTGTGGACCATGACAAGAGCCAGCAAGATCTCCCCAGTTATACACTGTGCCATTTTATTGTGGGGTAACCAGTAGCTGTATTGTTTGACTAAAAGTTAAATACGTAAATGCAAAGCTTGAAACAGAAGCCTACAGGATCCTTCTTCTCAGGGAAACATCCATTTAGTTCTTAACCTTGATTGTAGGTTCTTATCTCTCCTGATGGGCAGGAGGGGACTGGGGAGCAGGAAAATGTGGGGGTGATAATTTTAGCACTTCTTGAAATATTATACTGGCACTCTGTTTTCTTAAGTTCTAGAAAGCCTCTGCATGTTTTTAACATGGTTTATGATTCTTTGTCAGAACAGGCTTGATTTTTATTTCTTATGCTCTGTCAAGCACACAGATGTTTCCAGTCCTTTTTGGTTACTCTGGAAAGGTCTTTTAAAAAAATAAGTGCCAAAAATATAGTGGAGTTTAACTCCCCTTCCTAGGCAGCCCTCCCCTACCCTACCACATTTGCTTGAGCAGCCTGACAAGTTAATGAGACTCTGGTAGGGTAAGCAGCCAGCTCAGGGCTCCTTCCCAGAGCAGCAACATGGGCCACTGGGGGAAGCCTGGAGTTCTGACTGGAGAGCTCAGTAACAGAGCTGGCTGCCCTCAGTCATGGGGGCACTGGGGCTGGACCTCCGAGGCCCACAAAGGGCGGGGCTTGTTTGTGGCAAGTGCAACCCTGCCAAGCTTTATTGGCTGACTGTTTTCGCTGGGGAAGGGAGCATGTCTCCTCTTTGCTGAGGAGTTAGCCACTTCCATATTGTGGGGTCGTGTGAGAGAAATTCTTTCCCAAGCTAGGTCTCAACTTTTGGCATTTATATGGCTTTTTTATCTGTTCAGAGACTAATGGAAATGTTACCATGGCTTTCCCACAAAGGAGTTTATAAAAATTTAGAGCAGAACTTAAACAGTTGTGACCTAGTGAAAAGGCTCGTCTTGTCTGGACCAGTGCTTCATGGTGGAAAGAGCTGTGTGGTTTCTGCCCTCGGTGGTCGTCTGGCAGACGTGCTTTTAACTCTGAATCCCCAAACTTTCTCATAAGAGAGAAGCTGCCTGGAAGGAGCATGGAACTGTGTGTGGGCGAGCTCTTCCTACAGCCTGCCAAGCGTTCTGTAGGCTTTGTACCTCATGGGTACACAGATTCTGCAGTAATCTGCAAGCCCTGTTCTGTTGGCCATGTTGGTGACCAAGCCTCTCTGCCCTTAGTCTTGACAGAGATTCACAGAAGAGTCACACAGACCTGCTTTGCTTTCTACTGAGGAGGACACACAGAAAAGGAGAGAGAGAGGGAGGGAGGGAGAGAGAGACAGAGAGAGACAGAGACTCTCCATTTCAAAACTGAAGTATAAGTTGTTTCCCTTATACAACCCTGCCCTAAGGATGGCAGAAATGGGAGCAACTTCCCAGAGACAGTGGATGTGGAACTTGAAGAGAGAATGGACACAAGGAGCTCTGACCACACGGATGGCAGTGTGGGCTACGTATGCACAGGACCTATCTCAGAAACAACTGTCAGCACATAAACCTGGCAAGGCACATGGCGATTTAAGCTCTGTATCAAGAAAACCATACCTAAGGTTTTGAAGAGGGAGATCCATGTTTTTTATTTGTTTTGTTTGTTTGTTTGTTTGTTTTGTTTTGTTTTTTGTTTTTCAAGACAGGGTTTCTCTGTGTAGCCCTGGCTGTCCTGGAACTCACTCTGTAGACCAGGCTGGCCTCGAACTCAGAAATCCACCTGCCTCTGTCTCCCAAGTGCTGGGATTAAGGGCATGTGCCACCACTGCCTGGCTGACCCATGCTTTTTAAAAGGCTCCCCTGACAGTGTTGTTCCGATGGGACAGAGCAGAGACATGGGGGCACACAGGGACAGGGAGGCCACCAGAGTCACTGTAGAAACTCAAATGAAGTAACCAGTGTGGGGTTTGCAGGGGAAGAATGTCATTAGAAAGCCACCCTCGAGTCCACTTGACAACTTCTGGAGGAGGAGGGAAATTTACTGACGATAGATTCACTCAGAAAGCAGTGCCGGAACCGGAAGAGAAACACAAGCAGGGGTGTTATATGAGTCATGTCCCAGCTTCACTGGTGGAGTGAAAAATTGGAGCATGGGGTCACCATCTGCTGGGTCCTTGGGATACCAGCATGAGGATGAGGCTATCCCATATGGGATAGAGAAGAAACAGGCACAGTGGAACCTGGGGATATCCTGAGGACAGAAAGCCAGTCACACAGGAGCAGTGTGTCCTGTCCCCAAAGAGCTAACAGTCCAGAGTGTCGACCTACCAGGACACAGGCCATGTGGGGACAACTGTAGTGGGAGGATAGTGTGTTCTTGCTTTTCAAATGTAGCCATATGTGTGTGTTTCTTCATGGAACTCATGGTGTGCTATAAGAGACCTAAGTACTAATTACTAGTCTGCGTCAGGAGAGAACATAGGAGTGAGCACGGTGAGCAGAGAGAATGGGGGTCCTGGGTTCAAGGGTTAGGGCCAGCAGCTATGACAGGGCCAGGCAGGCACATAGGGGAGGCACGCTAATGCAAATCTGCTGTGATTTTTTTTTCTTTATGGATTCTAGATAGCCACCTAGACATTCTTTCTCCATCTTAAAACAATACTGTATACTCGTGTTTAATGTACAGAGAACTAGTGAACACTACATAGATTCCTTAGGGATGATTGGGATGAAACACAGGAATGGGGCAGAGCCAAGTCCTCTGAGTGACCCCTGAGGAGAAGCACTCCAGGACCAGTGCCTAACGGGCTTTCAGGACCAGGGCCTAGAGGCCTCTTTGGAGCCTCTCCCTTCCTGATCTTAAGATGCTTGGAGAGCCTGTGTACGGAGCCATGAGGGGTACTCAGCAGTGCTCGCTTACGGCTTTGAAAATCCGCAGAGCTTCATCACACTTTATCGTCTGTTTCATGATTTTTTTTTTTTCCCTGAGCAGCCTTTAGGCAGTTTTATTACTTTGTTCTGAATTTAAAGATGAGTGCATGGTGTTTTTTTAAACAGGGAGCTAGACTGTCTCGAGTTCAGGGGAATTCGGAAGTGCATGAAAAATCAGGCTGGACTGACAGTGAACTTCTCAGAAAAATCCCAGCATAGGGAACGAGAAAAAGAGCATCTGTACTTCACAGCTCCTAAGGAAAGTACAGGACAAAGCCTTAGCCCGGCGCTGGTGATGCCTTTAACCCTACTGCAGAGTTTCAGGCAGAAGGTGACATTCCTAGCCAAGTTCGTAGCTGTGTCTGGCTGCGTGGTTTTGCTTGCTGACCTGTCACACTTTCTTTGTCCCTCCCAGCTTTCTGGTGGCTGCGAGCTGACAGTAGTGATCCATGACTTCACAGCTTGCAACAGCAATGAGCTGACCATCCGGCGTGGCCAGACAGTGGAGGTTCTGGAACGGCCTCACGACAAGCCTGACTGGTGTCTGGTGCGCACCACTGACAGGTCACCGGCAGCAGAAGGCCTCGTGCCCTGTGGCTCACTGTGCATCGCCCACTCCCGAAGTAGCATGGAGATGGAGGGCATCTTCAACCACAAAGGTAAGCTGGCCCTTGGGGGGCCAGAGAGAGAGCACGGTGAGGCCTTGTCTGCTGCAGGTGAGCATACACAGGACCCTCGTGTCAGGGTCCTTCGGTGCAGTGATAGATCAAGATTCTGCAGTGGAGACAGGATTCCTCCCATTACTAAAACTGTGACCTTCTTTGTTGAGGTAGAGCAGGAACACGGAACATCAGCTTTAAAGGGGAGGCTCTCTCAGGGCTGATGCCATCCATAAGTGGAGAAGAAGGAACAGGCACTGGTTTTCTTCTGGTTGCCATGAAGTAGGCAAGGGCAGCAGCAGGTATGGAAGTGGGGACTGGACCCAGCCTCTTTGGAGTCAGGGTTTCACATGGCCTTTCTGTGCTATCATTAAATTCCTGGAGAGCATCTGTCTGAGCATAACCCAAGTTCCCTGGTAGCATGCACAGGGAGAGATGGAGCTTACCCTTAGAGGCCTGTGGTGTTCCTGAGCTAAGAGGTGGCTTTTGGAGACCTGCTTTAAATTCGAGGAACATGTAGTATTTATTCCCAGACAACTCCTCTAGATTAAAGTGTCAGAGCAGAACTACCCTTCTGTGGATGTCAGCCTTCCTATGGAGACCGTGAAAGTCTTTACCCCAAATGCTCACCACGAAGGCTTCAGGGCCAAAGGCTGCTTGCTGTGTGTGCGTGAGAGTGGCTTGTCTCGATGGAGATGTGTGTGTGTGTGTGTGTGTGTGCTGCAGATGGGAAAGCACACCAGAGTTTGTGTGAAAGTCACTGTGTTGCTATCGTATATTCTTTACGTGTTGAAATGCCATGTTCCTACAGGGATTTAAGCAAACTGTGTTGTTTAAATCAGCATTTATTTATTTATTTATTTATTTATTTATTTATTTATTTATTTATTTTTGACATTCTCCAGTATGGTGAGGAGAAAGTTCAGTCAACAGATTCAGCTCATTCTGTGCGCTTGTGGAGGAGGCGAGCTTTCTCATTCATCTGAGTGAGAAGTTTCTGGAGACATCCTGCCCTGTGGGGAAGCACTGGTGTGTAGCTCATCTACAGGTGCAGTGGGCAGCGTGGCCCCTGTCAACCTGTTTTATAGTATGGAAGATGGGTAGTTCTAGCGTCAGGGGACATAGCTGGTTTTATCTGAGAGAAAAACATCACTCTACTCTGCCATAGTCAGTTTCTTTTCTACTAAATGTAGAATATTCTAGCCGCCCCCTCCTTCCTCTCCGTGGTCTTCCCACAATCATCCTGACACTCTGGTACCATCCTCTAGCCACAGTGGCTTAATTCCCTCAGTTGAATGACACTGCAACAGGCCATGCCTCCAGCTAGCCCAGCTAATTCTTAACAGCTGAAGGGTCCTCAAGCCTTGCATGTGAGCACAATGACACTTAGTGAGGCACAGGATAAATGAGACTTAAGAAAAGGCCAAGTATTGCTTTTCATCTCTGGAGACTCTGTAGGTTTAGAGAAGGGTAGGCCTTTCTGTGACCGGGAGCTGGAGCTCAGGGAGAAGTTCCTCAGCGCTGAACTCCACCATCCTAGCCCACGACTGGCCTGGGGTACCTGATCTGTTTTAGCCCTTGAGCTTGTGTTGGAAGTAAAGTTTCTCCATCCTCCTGAGGAGCCCTGGTGAACTTGGACATGCTGCACACAGGGCTGTTGCACTAAAAGACTGTGTTTGTTTGGGCCTCTCCTGCCAGGTGCTCTTTACTTCCTGCTACCCACAGTTGCAGCTTAGCTGAGGGCAGGAATGCTTCTGTACTCTGCACATTCAATTTTATCCTGAGTACTCTAGTGAACGTTGGGTTTTACTGTTTCTAAGTGGCCGTTTTGTTTGTCTGTCTGAATACGTCCGGTGATGTCTAGCCTCTGCATGTCATCCCTTCCACTCCCAGACCTCTGGCACACTAACCTTACGGCTAGCTCTACCTGCTATGAGCTCAGAGGGCAGGTAAGGGCTCAATTTCCGGTTTTACCCCTTTCCTGACTTGTTTTAATTTTCTCATAAGAAAACTGAAGGCTGTGTGTCTGCTCCCTTGGTGTCAGGGCTTGCACAGTGATAGAGCAGTAGCTAAGGGGAGGAGAACCCACCTTCAGGGTTTTCAGCAGGTTTCTGACAGACAATCCTGCTGAGGTCAGGCCCAGGAAATGTAGCCTTGACCAGAGTTTCCTTCCAGCAGACCAGAGGCCATTGTCAGAAAGTCCAGGCAGCGAAGGGGTATGAAGTAAGAATGACACCCAGGAAAGGCTAAGTGCCTTTCAGAGGCCTCTGCCGTCTCGGGAAGCACAGCGCCTTGATCTCCTACCTGCCGTGTGGAGAGAGGGGGCATGCCATTGTAATTGGTAAGATATCCGTGTGTGCTGAGCTGTTGGTGCCTACTGCGCATGTGTGTATTCTCACCTGGTACCTGATGCTGAGTCTCATTTCCTCGTAAGAGCTCTGAGCTTGTCAGGTGCAGCAGTGAGGGAGGTAAGCCGTGAGCCAGTGCTTTCTCACAAAACTCAGTCTCGTCTTTCTGTGGCTGGGTCAGACCCCTTTGGCCATGTCAGATAAACAAGGTGGCTTATGTGCTCCACTCTACAGAAGTCCTGAGCACAAAGACACAACCATTACGTATGTGTATCTCTGTCAGTAATCCCTAAACATAGTTTCCTAGTGGTCCAGTTTTAGTGCTCTGCCCATCCAGGCAGGGAGGAGTGCTTTGCTTCCCAGCTCAGTCTTGGCAGCTTTTCTCATAACGCCCTGTCCAAACAGCTTAAATTTCCATACACGTTAAGTGCAGAGATCTATGGCCATTAGTGGTAACTGTCTGACTGCTTGTGAAGAACAAGCTGCTTAAAGGACCCCCATGAGCTCTCTCTATCAACCGGGCAGGTCTCCATGCTCTCCATGAGTGGGGCTCAGACTCTCTTGGTGGCTCTGGCCCTCTGTTGGACAGGGAGAATGCCTGTGAAAGGACCCGGTGTCCTGTCTCAAGACATGCGTGTCTATACGGTGATTGCAGGAGGACAAAGATGCAGCTCACATAAAAGCAACTCAAAAAGAAACTGAGTCACACAGCTTACGGTTCAACATGTTTTTGACTAGACTCAGCTGTGAACATTATAGCTCAGAGAGAGCTTTCCCTTGTGTGGAGGAACATTCCTCTGGGAGATTGCATTTCTGCTACCCTCTGCAGACAGACAGATTGCCTGGGGTGTTAACACTCCCCTGGTCTGGCTGCCATTCTTCTCCGTCACAGCATCTTAGTCACCGACTCAGCAGACAGTGCTTGTGTGAAAATAGAATGTGGCTTCAGCAAATCCCCGCTTGACCAGTCTTCTCTGTCTGTGGTCTGTACCGTCTGCTGTGACTTCAGAATCTAGGGCTGGCCTCCCTGTGAAGGGCCCTGCCTTAGCTTGAAATATGCACCTCACACCAAGAACTGCCAGTGGCCTTATTCCCTTGAGAACAGGCTTTGACTGGCTGGAACTAGATGTCAGGTAATCTCTGCTAAACTCCAGTAAAGCCAAGTGGCGTTTCCTTCCCAGTGTCTGGATTTGTGACGCTCCTATTTATCTCGTTACACAAGTAAACAAGAATATCAGAAATGTCTGTATTGCCTATGAGACCATTTCAGAACACCTTCTATGCCTTCTGATAGGTCCATCTGGGCTGTTAGTATTCTTGGATGGATGGATGGATGGATGGATGGATGGATGGATGGATTCATTTCATGTGGTACTAAGACTTAAATCCAGGACCTGGAGAGTGATAGGCAAATGCTCTACTAGCTGTACCCCAGTCCACTGTTTTGCTTTTTATTTTTGAGACAGGAACAGGACCTTTCTCTCTGTCTAGTGCCCTGGCATTTCTCAAGCTTTACTGGTCACTCCATCCTCAGCCTACTGGGTACCAGAGATTACAGACCCAAACCCCCAACCCCCAGAAGCCCTTTCATTTTTTTTTCAAAACCAAGAGCATTCCAGAGGACCACTCAGTGGCTGCAGTACCCCAGGGTGCCGTGTGCAGAACTGAGGAAACATGTTCAGGAAAACATGATGTTACTGACGTTCCTCAGTGAGGCAGGCTACTGTCACCAACTTGCAACTGGCTAGACGTCTGCAGTGCAGGGCATGAGTCTATTGCTGTTTGTTGTCAGTGTTATTATTGGATCCTGATATAATGTGAGTTTGTCTTAGAATACTCTTGGGACGTCCTTTCCTGGTGCTCACCAGTACTCTGTTTCTGGAAGATCACCTGTACATAAGGTCTGTGTCCCAGCATGAATTACTGTTGTCCTGCTTGCCCCTACAGCCCTGCAACATAGCAGGATGTCTTAGAATAACACTGTCAGCCCCACCCAACCACTTCAGCAAAGCAGGGCTTTGAGAGGAGAGCTGGTGATTCTGGCTATTGTGGGGAGTGCTCACAGCTGCCCCTTCTTGTAAGGAGCCCTGAGCGCTAACCACCTCTCTTACTGACATTCTTACCAGCTCCTGTCATCCTAAGTTTCTGTTCCTTAGAAAGTTCTTTGAATAAAACTAATTCAAGTTTACATCTTCTCCTTATGCCTGCCCATAATGAGTTGACAGGTGAGCTTTTTGCTAGTGCTTTGATGTGTCTAGAAAAAAAAAAACAACGCCTACTTAGACTAAGCAGCTACATGTAAGGTGTTTATAATTATAGCTTGTTTCTTCTCCTTTGGATGGGAAAAATAAGGAACACAAACAAGAGAAAGAAAACCTTTTGTCTGGTGACTGAGGCCCAAAACTAGCAGCTGAAACTCAGTGTCTACCCATCACCACAGCAAATCATATACCAAAAAGAAGTGTCTGTGGCTTTTGCCTTACCCACAGAGCCTGTGGAGACGTGGGCAGGTTCACATTGGCAGGCAAGCACAGGATCCTCACCTAACGGCAGCTTTTTCTTCAGTCCATATCAAAAGCAAGGACGTTCCCTTGCATTTGAAGTTCCCTGAAATGTCTGTCGTTCCTCTGGGTTTAACGTAGACCACATTCTCTCCTCTCCAAGTCTCAGCTGAGCTTTTCTTCTCTATTCTCTCTTCGTTTGATGGTTTCACCTGTTAGTGTGCATACCAGCCTTTTTAAACTGAACTATGCAAGTTCTCTTGCCCAATCCATTTGCTAACTGGTAACATGGCTGCATGCCTGGCAGCTGTGCATGCTCTGTAGTAAATGGCATGTGATGTTGACATTGCCCTGTAGCCATTTTTGAGTTTATAGTTCTATATAAGGATCTCTTCACAACCCTATGCTTTTAACCAACATCTTTCCATAACACCCTTCATCTTATAAACCAGATTCACTGTATCCTCACACCACCAACCATTTGCCCTTCTTCCCAGTTCCTGGCAACCACCTGTCACTTCCTGTTTTGGGGGAACTAGCTTACTTTATCTAATCTAGTACAATGTCTTCAGGGTTTATCCTTTTCCATCGTGTCTCTGAACACGTCTCCTTCCTTACAGCTGACCTTGTACTCTGTATATGTATACATCACTTTGATGGACATCCAGATACCTCCTTGAGTCCCTGCTGGGGGAATTGTGGGTGTTAGTTCAGAAGTAGAATTACTGGACAGCAAGCTACTAAATAGTGTCTCCCCTCAAGCCTGTTTTGAAATCTAGTCCCGACTGGGGCAGGGCTCTCAGGAGCAGAATCAGTGTCCTTAGGAAGGAGCTAGAAACCCTTTGTCCTATCACCAAACGAGAATACAGGTCTCCTCTCTGAGAGACAGACCTTACCAAACACTGAGTCAGCTAGCACCTTGATCGTGAACATGTGCTGTCTTTAAATACCCCGTTTTAAGATACATTGTTGCAGCCATAGGAATAAACAGAGAGTCACAGTAATCCCATCTTCAACTTTTGGAGAATGTCATATGCCTTGTTGGCTTTGTGTCAACAATGTATTTCAAATAGATTCTCTTTTCTTTGTCTCTGCTATTACCTCTTGCCACCAAATACTCCCACCTACCTGCTGCTTGTCCATCCCCTTTACCTTGTAGACAAATCCCCTTGCACAGCTCTTGTTGAAATTCAATAGCTTTCTGTTGACTACAGAATAAAATCCCATTTTTCCAGTCCCCCA
>JADRCD010209959.1:0-50278 GCA_019843815.1 Montemys delectorum | reverse complement strand
ACTCCAGCTCCTAAGGTTCTGATGTCCTCTCCTAGCTTCTGTGTGCACCACCCACCAATACATACACAAACACACATGCACACACACACACACACACACACACACACACACACACACACCAATAAATATTTTAAAACACAACAGACTAAAATTTAGAAGGTCAAAAATTGCAAGTATCAATGAGAATGTAAAGATGGTGGAACTTGCATTAAATTGTGTCTGAAACTATAAAATGAGTCAGATTCTTTAGGAAATAATCATGGAATGTCTTATACAGTTAACTGTACTTGGACCTCAAAGTCCATTGACTCTTTACTTAAATATTTATCCAGAAGAAATGAATACATCATACAAAACTCTTCTGCATGAATTTCAGAGGAGCTCAGTTCATAAGCTTCCAGAAGGAGTCAACTGGATTCAGTGTGTAGCATGATCCAAGCAGTATTGTGCTGTGCTACAATACAGAAAAAACAATCCTTGGTGTGTACAACACATGAGCAATTTTGAGAATTACTGGGCTGAGTGCA
This sequence comes from Montemys delectorum, assembly GCA_019843815.1. Classification (NCBI taxonomy): domain Eukaryota; kingdom Metazoa; phylum Chordata; class Mammalia; order Rodentia; family Muridae; genus Montemys; species Montemys delectorum. The sequence goes on along the minus strand of JADRCD010209959.1, from coordinate 49,751 downwards.
AGCAGTAAATTGAGAGAGATGCATACTTTATCTTATATTGATATAAGATTCTAAGAACAGCAAGCCTGTTAGTTTTGCTGCACCAGAAGAGTATGGAAAATTACCCGATTAGGAGCTCAAAAATAACCTTTGAGGGCAAGCCAAATCACTTATATCACGACTCCGGTGGTAAGGACACAAATATATACAAACTTCCAAACTAATGAAACTCCATACAGAAAATAGAAACATTTTCCTGTGTTGTACTGATTGGTTACAAACTATTTGAAAAGGTTATGGTAATGTAAGCTTATGCTTTCTCTCAAACTTAATTCATATGGACCAACTTTAAATGAATTAAAATGGTCCATGGAAATGGTATAAATTACATAATGATAAATGAGAATCATAAAATATGCATTTATTTTATTCTGAAGCTATTTTATGATGTAACCCACCCATGAGTATAAGGGTATTGTGTTATATATAGGCTTTTTGAATGAGAAGTAAGGTTGGGTGCTCTATCAACATTATAGAATTAGATCTTACAGAAGACATTACATGGATTAGATGCTTCCTTATTTTCCTATTCCCTTAGTTTTGTCTTAACCACCTGTGAGTGACTTATCTTTTAAACCGTGAAAACAATAAAAAATAAAAGTAAAGCACTGAAATAATAACAAAGCAACAATCCACTCTGGCAGCCAAAGAAAACATCTGAACTGAGGATAGAAAAAAAAAGGTCTCCATTCACATGCAAAGATGGCTAAAATCAAAATCAGACAGTATTAATTGATCCAGGATGCCCCAGAACTCTAAGACGTAAAGCTGTCAAAAGCCATTGTATTGTCGTAGTTGAAAAATAAAATGTCTTAAAGGAATACCAGACATGGTGCTTGTATCTAGTGAGCATGACATGGCATTGTGTTTGCATGGCAATTTGCCTAATAGAAAAAGATGGAAAAGCTGGAACTGAAGAATACTTACAAAAACTAAACTAAACCAAATTATATGGATTAAATTATAAATTATTTGTAAGGTACTTAAGCCAATTGCCTTCTTTTAAAATAATTTTAGATAGCTAATTATGTAAAACCATATGATGGCTGTAAGTTTTGGCAAGAATTATGCCAACAAAAAGAAAATCTTCAAACATTCAGAGACAGTCATCAGGTTATTTAGGAAGGTCAGCTGGTAGATGGTCAACATCCTTTCAAAGTGTCACATGACATAGAGTCACTACTAGACTATTCACAGAATTGTGTACTTTGAATACACCTAAAGGTATTTCAGAAATGATGTTATTATTCCTGTATGAGTAGGTCAGAAACCAAAGCAATTCACTATGGCTTCAAGACAGGATGATTCCATAATTAAATATAATCAAAGATCTGCAATTTCAAAACATTACATTCTTGGTATTTTTCCCTTCTTGAAGGGAAATCTCTCCAACTCTCCCTCTTGCATTCCTACTAAGTTGAATCTCTGCTTCCTACCCTCTGCCTTCTCCTCTCTCCAATCAGAGAGATGTCTGTCAAACTGGCCTAGTCAGAATTATCACCTACATGTTAAAAAGATAAAATCCATTATTTTGCAAACATGTTCAGGAATATTTTCCTGATAGTCTGGAAGATTTTTGGTTGCTGTAGATTTTAAGAATGAACATTTCTTGAAAGAAGCTAAGCATGGACATCTTTCAAAACATTTAACACACAGTCGTTTATACAATTTGCCAAAACCAACCTTCAGAAGTGAATACATCTCATCCAACAAATGAAATAAATGGACACAGAGCAATGGTTTTGTAAGGGGAGGGGTCCATTCAGAATTTAAAATTCAGCATTCTATCTCCATATTTTTGGAGACCAACCAACAGGTAAAAATGACAAATTATGTAACATAAATTTCAGAGATAGTCCTTATGTCCACAATGACCTTGCCAAAATACTTTCTTATTTGCCCATTTTTTGGTTCGGGCTCCCTTTTTGACCCTTGGAAGCCACATGGCCCAACCTCTGGAGATTCTCATTGCAGAGAGCATGTTTGTAAGGTTTCACAGAGGACTTTTTTCATCCTGGTCTGGACTGTCTCCCAGCCTCATTACCCAGCGCACCTATGCCCACTCCCCAACTACTACAGAACTCAGGCATGTGCAGCTGGTTCTCATCTTCAGAATTCTGCTCTTCTCAATATCAGTTTCCTTCCTTCCCTTCACTTGTCCATGTTGATCAGTCTCCCAGGAGAAAAACAATAAAGAATATAAACAATAAAGAAAAAAATGAGCAAGAATGGCTTTGTAAGGAGGAGTCTAAATCTCAAGAAAGGACACCACTTCTAAATTTCTAAAACAGACTAAGGGCCCTGGATAACCTCCTCTTACTAGGAAAAAACAGGAGCTAACATGTGCTATCAGCATATAGCTGTAGGTTGTGTGCTATCATTTTAACAAAAATAAAGAATGCAAATTTAAGGAAAAACAAGGTGCAGTTCATAGACTAACACTCTGTTCTGTACTTCAAGTATCTCAGATAATTTTTCAAAGTTTGTGCAGCATTCGGTCCTGAGTTTTACCCCCAGGGGATTATCTTATACTCAAGAGAGTTGGAGGAAAAGGCAAGACAGAGACACGTTTTTCAGACTCTCCCTCTTACTGCCATCAGATCACGGATTCCTGCCTGCTGCCTCGAAGAAGCAAATAGTCCATAGAACAATTTTCTTTTTCTTGAAGATACCTCAATGAGAGCTGAAGACATCATGAAGGGGTCAGAACTGGAGGAAGAGATAGAATGAAATTTCATGTTTTAAATGGAAACATATATGCAGAAACAGTAGCAACATCTGAAGCCGCGGTGATTTTCTGTGAATCTCTGAGACATGACATAGTTTTCACCCGATAATAAATAAATCAGATAATATTCCACAATGTTCACATATTATGTATCATACATTAGATAGTGTTAAGAGTTGGTTAACTAAGACACTCTGGCTTTGTTCCAACAAAGTATACTAAGTACAATATTATAGTATTTAAGTTTATGCTGCATACAAGTTGAAATTCTCCTTCTGTTTCTTTTATTGTTCCATACTTCATGAATTTTAGGGAATAAAAATAATAAAAATATTATTTGTATAATATTCCATGTACTGTCATAGGTACCTTAGATCATTAATCTGAGAAATTACCTAAAGGCCTCAGTAGACCACTAACAATAAACACAGATGTAATAGCTCAACATTCACCACTGACCTAAAAGATACATTATCCTTAGGAGCTATCGCTATGAAGAGGTAATATTATGTCCACTTGTATAAAAGTAAAACTAAGGCTCAGAAAAAGGAAAACACTTTGCCAAATCCACTCAACTGCAGATTGGTGCCCTCAGTACTTGAATGTGTACCAAAATCATCTTGTTGGCATAAACTGTTAGGCTCCATTCTCACAGTTTCTAGTCCAGTGTGTCTAACCCTAACCCGAACCTGAACCCGAACCTGAACCCTAACCCTAACCCTAACCCTAACCCTAACCCTAACTCCTAACCCTAACCCCTAACCCTAACCCCTAACCCCTAACCCTATCTGCACTTCTTGCACCTTTTATGTAAATAGTTGATAGTTTTAAACAAGTATGAGGACCTGGAAAGGAAGAACATCTCCCTCAAGTCAGGAAAGCTGAAATACTGTTCACAAAAGAGGTGACCTTTGAGCTGGACCCTTGAAATGTGACTAAGAGTTCACTTAGCAGAAGAGACATCTAGTGCATGGTCCCTGGCCAACACAGAAGGATAAGAATTCAGTGTACATATTGGGAGGCAAGAGATTACCCTGGAGGAGACACAAGGAACTTTTACTTCTTTTATTTCATTGAAATAAGAATTTATTCTGAGAAATTACCTAAAGACCTCAGTAGACCACTAACAATAAACACAGATGTAATAGCTCAACATTCACTACTGACATAAAAGATACATTATGCTTAGGAGCTATCACTATGAAGAGGTGATACTATGTCCACTTGTATAAAAGTTAAACTAAGGCACAGAAACTATCAACAATTTACATAGAAAGGTACAAGAAGTGCAGATAGGGGTAGGGGTTAGGGGTAGGGGTTAGGGGTAGGGCTTGGGGTAGGGGTAGGGGTAGGAGTAGGGGTAGGGGTAGGGTTATTTCATTGAAATAAGAAGTCAGAAGAAAATGATAAAGACAAATAAAATTAAGAGTCTAGGAAGAAAATGAGAGGATAATTATTGCTAGCTAAGATCAATTGAATGTCCCAGTTCCAGGAAACCAAGGACAATTGTCATGAGTATCTTCTCATTGCTAGATTTCTTTAAACATCATTACCTGAAACTTTACCTGAAGAAGTTCTGGACTTTACTTCTCCCATTATTGTCTTTGCTGAATCAATTGTATCTTCCTTGGTTTTGTTTTTATCCATTCATTGAGTCCACTTAAGCTTTCCTCTGTACAAGGAGTCTCAGGAACACCCTTTACTTCATGGTGAAAGTCTAGATCTACTACTGAGCTTACACTCACCCACAGCATACATATTGTTGTTCATATTTTTTTGGTACCAGCACTTCTTAAGAAGGAAGGAATCTGTGCTGGTTGTTAAAAGTTGATCTTTATTAGTAGAGACAGTTAAACTTCAAGAGCTGTCACAATGTAATACTGTGGTCTCTGTGGTTGTTTTGGAGTACAGCATAAACATGTTGCACAATGCAAAACCCAGCTGCTTGTCTTTCCTGTGCAGTGAAGTATAATTCATTGGGGAGCTGGTTTCTGGTTATTAGTGTGCACCCATGCTCCGGTTCCACTCTCCCAAATAAAGTCTTTGTCTGACAGATGTTGAGCAATCTTCCCTAGACCATAACTACATCTGGAACACAAAGGATACCACTGTCAATATGCTAACAGCATCACTATGTTTACCCCATATACTCTAATGCATCATCATGATCCATATCTCAGATAATATTTCCTAGTATAGAAATATTTCAAGGATATAATTTCTTTTCTTACAAAAGGATAAGTGTTTCCAGTAAGCATACCAACTCATAACCCAGGTCACAATGAGAATGACTTGGAGCAAAATGTTCAATCACTGTCTCTCCGTTTTCCTCTCTGCAAGGCAAGACAGAGAATTACATCACCTATGTCATAAAGCTTTCAGAAATAGTAATAGTTACTATAGCTGTTAAATCAGTTAAGACATCTGGGGGAGTGGTGCACACCCTTGATCCTAGCACTGGAAACAGTTGGGTTTCTGTGAGTTCATGGTCAACTTGGACCATGTAATAAGTTTCAAGACAGATAAGGCATTGCAGAGAGACCTTGTCTCTAATCAAACAAACAAATAAATGAATCAGTTATAATATAGGAATCACAAAGTACTTACTAAACTTCAATGTAAGATTGCCATTTTCCCTCAATTTGTTGAAATCTATTGTTATGAAAAAATTCATAGAAGTAGATATATTTAGTCCATTGTTTACCAAAATTAGAAGAAAACCTTCCTAGTATTAGAGGACATTTGTATTACACCAATCTGGGTGGTGTTTTGCAAGGTTAAAAACAACTTGAACTTGTTCAGGGTACATTTGTTTCCATTTTGGTTTGTTGGCCTCCTGGGCATGCTGGACTTCAGAACAGTTAAGAAAACAAAAGAGTCTCCTGGAGTTGACAGTCTAGCAGGAAAAATGAGGATGTTCTACCCAAGAATTAGGAACACAGTTTTGGAAATGAAATTATTTGAAGTGTAATGTTGAAGTACTGTGTTCTGTGTGTATTCTTTCTACTTGATTTATTTTCTGTATCTTAACAAGCTTCTCTCTTCTAGACTTCCAGGACTGTCAATGAAGTATATGAGGATAGGCCCAGAATAGAACCATAAAAATGTCATGAGACTAATTTTATTGGTAGTGAAACTATTGTCTCTACTGCCATCATGGGGGATACATAAACTTGTATTTTTATAAAAATAGAGTTTCACAAAACAAAAAACAAATCTTAGTATATGCAAATAAAAGTTAAGCTATAGCCTATGAAGAAGTAGCATTGATTCTGGAGAGAGAATATGGCTGTGTCAGAAGTATATTTGGTGATGGGAGAGTCATTGAAAAAGACCTGGAGGGAGGCAATTACCAAGATAATTCTAAGAATACATAAAACCTGTAAAACTTAAAGCAAAGAAAATTGAATAGAACCCATGTTCTGGTTGTTCAATTGGATTTAACTAAATATGGTGTTACACATAGGACCCAAAATTGAACAATTGCATAATTGTGTGGTAAATGTTGACTACCTGGATTCTCACTGATGGAAAGGAAATTTAAGAGCTGGTGGGACACAAATGAAACAGTATTCTAGGAATAAGAATAGAAGAAGCCTCTTGGATTTGGAAGAGCTGAAGACAAAGGTAGACTTGCTCAGTAATATGACACAGACAGAAAGAGTTTTCTAAAGAGCTAGCAGTTTAGTTGTAGAATCAGGCTTGTAAATAGATATCTTGTATATATTAAGAAAATAAAGTTACCTCACTGAGCTAGCAGGTTTCTATCTCAGCTCCCACCTCTTGTGTCTTTATTAGTTCAATTATTAGATTAATTTAAATGTATAAATATTACAAGGTTTGGCATTTCTGACTGTATATTTTAGCATTAAAGTTGATGACATTTGAAACTAGAAAGTTAGGTAAGGGTAAAATAAAAAAGAATCTTACCTAGAAAGTGAATGAGTTCAATTTTCTTATGTAGGGGATGAGGCATTACAAGCAACTTGAAAAGAATATCTTGACCAGGCTTGATGGCAACAATAGCTGTGAGCTCCAGTGGCTGGAAGGCCAGCAAGGAAACTGTTGAAGTCCATGAACCACAAGTAAGAAGGGTGGTAAAAAGAGTAGAGATTCAAGAGCAAGTTAACTGGCTCAATGCAGAGAGCAGTGGGAGATGCAATATGAGACCCCCAGCTCAAGTTGCTGAATGGAAAGATTATGATAACTCAGCACACCAAGGCAACTTGTAATTGGGTGGTCAGTCTAACATCAATTGCTTTTTGAAAGCTGAAGTGACTCTGTCATGGTCATTGTAAGCATTCAAGTGTGACTCTAATTCAGCGATATGGTAAGCATATGTTTTCTCGATCTCAAGCAAAACTGGAGAGATGAATCTCCGGGTGTAGTGGTGCATACCTTTATTCCCCAACACTCTGGAGAAAGCAAGGGAGGGGCAGGTGAATCTTGATGAGTTGGAAACCATCCTGGTCTACATAGTGAATCTTAAGCCAACCTGGTCTGCATAATGAGACAATGTCAAAAGAAAGAAAGAGAGAGAAAGAGAAAGAGAGAGAGAGATAGTCAAGAGAGAGAGAAAGGAAGAAAGAGGGAAGGAGGAAGGGAGGAAGAGGAATATGATTTAAGACATATATACATTTATGTCATTCTAACGGCAGGGGCCTGGGCTGAGGCCTGCCTGAGGCTCTCTCTCTCCTTGGAGACAGAGGGCCTGTTGCTGGTGCCTGGCTGAGGCACTCTCTCTCCCTGGAGGCAGAGGGCCTGCTGCTAAGGCTCGGGTCTCTGTCTCCCCTGTTGGTGACCTGTTGCTGCACGGCACCTTAATTAAAAAGAAGACAATGTATAAATTAGTTATTTTATTGTAGGAAGGAGAAATATGCTAGTTAAGTAGAAAGGAAGAAAGGAAGAAAGAAAGAAAGAAAGAAAGAAAGAAAGAAAGAAAGAAAGAAAGAAAGAGAGAGAGAGAGAAAGAAAGAAAGGAAGGAAGGAAGGAAGGAAGAAAGAAAGAAGAGGAAAGAGAGAGAGAAAGAAAGAAGAGGAGAGAGAGAGAGAGAAAGGAGAGGAAGAAGGCAAAGGAAGAGAACAAAGAGAAAGAAAGAAAAGAGAAAGAGGAAGTAAGAGAGCAAGAGAGCAAGAGGAGAAGAGCAAGAAAGTGAGGGAGCAAGAGAACAGGAGAGTGGGAAGAAGAGGAGAAGAGTAAGAGAGTGGAAGTAAGAGAGTGAGGAGGGGGCAAACCATCCCTTTTATTGTATGGGGGCATGGCCAGCTAGAATGCTGGGAGCTTGTGGCATTATCTGCCTGATAGAGCACACATCTCCTGCAGGGGCAGATGTGAGGGATCTGGGCTGAAGTCTGAGCCACTGGTCTCAGGAGCTATCACCAAATGCCTACCGTCCCTTGTGAACAAATTTACATTGCTCAGTGGGTCTCCAGGGTTCTCAGGTGGCTGTTCTACTGGACTCCAGCTGTCAGAACTGCCTACTGCCCCACACATATATACATGAGCCAAGGTAGTCAGTTATGTTTGTACAACAAGGGAGCAAAGTTAAGAGTTTTGTGTAGTGTACTGTGAATGGAAGCTCAATGGGCCTTCCATTCTTGGCAACTGAGCCAACTTCTTGTCACTAAGTGTCTCAATAGTTTGTGGTTGTGTTATGTTATCCGTTGTAAATGTCCATTTAAATGGCCTAAAATACAGGCTATAGTTGGGAAGGATTATGCAAAAACCTTGGAGCAGGTGTCTGTGTTTCCCCTTCTTTGACTCTATTTTAATGTTTTTGACAGGAATAGTTTCAGTGAACATAGTGAATTTTACTCATCTCTGATTACCCAGCAAGACTAAGCTTTCCTGTATAGAAATTCTCTGCAATAGCAAAAAGAAAGCCAAGATAATCTCCCATAAGATCCCTTAAATTTAAGGTCTTGGATTATTTTCTACATATCTCTTGTTCTAGAAGATCTTCTAGAGAAGGAAATATGTCTTATTTGCCATGTTTCCTGAAAGTGTCTATCAAACTTTCAGTACACAGAAGATACAAATATGTTGGGTGTATAATGATGAATGCTCGGTGTACTGAATAAGTGAATAAAATTTTACTGAGTTGATAGTTATTAATAATATATGATGTCTTACTTTAGGTTTCCATTGTTGAGGAGAGACACCATGATTATGACAACTCTTATAAAGGAAAACATTTCATTGAGCTGGCTTATAGTTTCAGAGCTTTAGTCATGGCAGGAAGCCTGGCAGCATATAGGCAGACAAGTGCTGGAGAAGGAGCTGAGAGTTTTGTATCTGAATCAGCAAGGCAGCAGAAAAAGACTCCTAGACTTGGCATGACTTGAGCATCTGAGACCTCAAAGTTCACCATCTAGTGACACACCTCCTCCAGAAAGCCACAAGTACTTCAACAAGGCCACACCTCCTAATAATACTACTCCCTATGGACCTATGAGAACCATTTTTATCCAAATCACAACATGAGTTGCTTAATCGTTGCAATTCATATTGTTACTCAACACTTTTAGCATTAATATATTCTATAGATATTAATAGCTACCAGTTTTAATTTCAGCTCCTATTAAAAAGACTAAAATTCTGCTAAGAAGAGAGCACAGCTGCCTGGTAGTTAGGCTTTAAGATGGATGCCAAGTGTGTGTGCTCCTGTACTCATCATGTTGCTAGCATAGTGCTTTCTGGCTGGGAACCATGGGAGTTCTTTCTATAGGGACTCAGGACTAAAGGGACTGAAATGATGAAGTCATTTTAATATGTAAAAGTTGATACTACTTGGACACTGTAAGTAGGACATGAAGAAGGCCAAAGATAGACTTCTGTGTCTATTTTAATCATTATTATCAGAAGGTAAATAATTTTCATTTTAAATGTTACTGAAGTCTCTTGGGGAATATGTCTGCAAACCACCCCTTAAAGGGAAGTAAACAATTGTAATTGGGATTTAAGTTAAGGATTTAGTCTAATTTTTTTTTCGAGACAACGTTTCTCTGTGTAGCCCTGGCTGTCCTAGAACTCACTCTATAGACCAGGCTGGCCTCAAACTCAGAAATCAGCCTGCCTCTGCTTCCCAAGTACTGGGATTAAAGGCATGTGCCACCACTGCCTGGCTAAGATCTGGTTTTATTGGTCACACATGTTGAAAACTACTAGTTGGAGATATTAACATGTTGCCATTTTAATAACTTACCACCTTAGCTAGTGAATGCCATACTAATGTTAGGTCTTTCAGTTATTTGATTCACTATTTAACATCTTCTACTGAACATATAAACTCAATGATGGTTAATTTACTTTTAAAATACATTCTATCACCATATGAGTTCCTTCACAAAGATGAGTTTAGGTGACCCATAGTACATTTCTTCAAAGACAAGGAGCGGAAGAACCTAATGACCTGCTTTCAATGAATGCCTAAGTTGCATAGAGTGAAAAAAACTCAATGAAGGAGACTTTGGTTTACATACTGTTCTTTTCTAAAGAAAAAGGGGCATTACAAATATGACAGAGCGACCTTCCTGAATGTCTAGAAGAAGTAGGTAGGAGCTCTGCTGTGGCTGTGCATCCTTTGAATGCCTTGTGCTACCAGGTTGCACACTACAGAACAATGAGTAAAAGTGCAAAATGAACAATCAAACTGAAAAATAATAGACAATTCCATCTAGGTGAAACTTAAGTATGTTACATTTAAGATATGTAATTGTTATATAATAACAAACTTAAGCATGATTTTTAGAGCTTGATGTATTTATACGTAAACTATTTTTACAATACTAGAGAATAGTAAACAAACTCAAGGAAATGCTTTGGTTTGTATGTGGTTTTGGCTTTGTTTTATTTGTTTTTAATTCATTTTTAGGGAAAAGGAGATTCAGTTATAAAGGTACAAATATTTCAGGGTATTTTGTATACAGACATTGCATTATATTTCCACATAAGAAATATATCATAACTTTCAACCCAGGCTTTCAAAAGTAATGATATCACAGTGATGACTGGTGGTGACTTAGAAATTTCCAGAGTGCTTGTGCTACCTGAGGGCAGGAAATAACCTTTTACCTCTACAGTCAGTCTTCAAGTGTTTACATGTTTACCACGGGCTTTGGTTCTAGGTGTATGCAGATTTGTTGTTAAACCAGAGTAGAACAAGGACAGAGGTTGAAAGGCTGTTGCAATCATGTAGATGAAAGATATTAGCTTTGAAGTGGTTCATATCTGTGGAGACAACATGCATCAGAGATTAGGAATATTGTAATTATAACAACCAATGTGGTTTCTCAAGAGTTGTGTCATAGAGTAGAACAGATTTAACAAAAAAATTAAGAAAAAAAAAAGCCATCAGTTAACAATTCCAAGGGCTTGACTTGATTACGAGAGGGGAAGGAGTTTTGCTTGTTGTTAAGGATGAGAGAGTAGAGAAAACACGTTGAGAAGAAAGGGGATGCAGTGTTTCTCTTATAGAAAATTGTCACTGGTTACATAGATGTGGGCACTGCCCACCAAGCTTGCCAGTGCGGAACATCTCATTCTGCCTTGAACTTTGCCTTTCCATGCTTTCCCCATCCAGCTAAGCCAGTAAACAGCACCAAAGTTCATTTGACCTGGAACTATCGAGATAAAGTAAAAGGAGTTTATAATCAGAATATAAGTGTCCTAAAAATTTAATTTCAGTGCAAATACATAAGTGAATGTGTGGGTGTGTATTCTCATAGGTGTATTTTTAATAAATACAGAGCTAGCACATCTTTGGCACTGATTTCTAAGCTGTGAAATGTTGAAACCTTAGCCAACAGCGGCTAAGGAGAATCTCTCTGTCACCTCTAGCTCTGCAAGATCTGTCCACTGGCCAAGGCATTCAGAACAGAATAATACCTATTGTTTTCTCTGTCAAGATTTTTCACAAAAAATATATTTCTTTTACATATATTTTGCTCTCTGTGTGAGTGAGTGCTAAAATTGCCTTCAAATAGTAGTCAGATGTTTGTCTCTCAGATTTGAATACTCTCTTTTGGGTGCCCCAAGTCTCATTCTTCTCTGAATCTAACAGCAAGAAAGAAATACATCCTATAGGTAGCCTAGGATGAAAAATAAATAAACATGGAATAAATCCCAGATGACTCTGATGCCAACCGGAGAAAGTATATTCCTTTCTGCACAGAAGTTTGAGCTCCATTACACTTCTCCTAATACTTTAGAAAATAGTGTGTTGCCTATAAAACTCAGCACTTTATTGCTTGACTCTGGTGTGTCCTTTTTTATAGCAATAACATTTAATTATTTTAAGCTTTTTTCTTTTTTCTGGGGTATTCTTTGAAACTTCACACATACACTCAGAAATTTAATTTTCATTTGTCCTAGGTTTTACATTCATGTTACCCAAATAAGTGAGCTTAGAATATCGATAATCTTATATAAAATATAAAGTCTGATATAGAGTGAATCTATAATGTCCACTTGGCTCTATATAATCTTATCTGCTGGGATGTATATAAATAGACACTTTGTATAGTGTAGTGCTTGTAGTGCTCACTACTGTGGTAATTTATTTTAAATAAGTCATTGAGCTTTAATTCTTAAACTTTTCTTTATTTTTTATTAATCATTTTATTCATTTACATTTCAAATGATATCCCCCTTCCCAATCACCCCTCCACAGACTCCTCATCCCATCTCCCCTCTTGCCTTTGCCTCTATTAGAGTGCTCTTCTACCCATTCACCCACTCCTGCCTCACTGCTCTAACATCCCCCTATGCTGGGGCATTAAGCTTCCACAGGACCAAGGGCCTACTTTCCCATGGAGGTTAGATAAGGCCATCCTCTGCTATACATGTATTTGGAGCCATGGGTCCCTCCATATATATTCTTTGGCTTGTGGTTTAGTCCCTGGGAGCTCTGGGTGGTCCAGTTCATTGATATTGTTCTTCCTATGGGGTTACAATTCCCTTCAGGTCCTACAGGCCTTCCCCTAGCTCTTCCATTGGTGTCCTGGTGCTCACTCCAATGGTTGGCTGAATATCTGTGTTTGTATTGGTCAGGTGCTGGTAGAACCTCTCAGGGAAGAGCCATACCAGGCTCCTGTTAGCAAGTACTTGTTAGCATCAGCAACAGTATCAGGGTTTGGTGCCTACAGATGAGATGGCTCCCTAGGTGGGGCAGTCTATGGATGACCTTTCCTTCAATTTCTGTTCCAGTTTTTGTCCCTGTCTTTACTTTGGACAGGAACATTTCTGTTCAAATTAAAAATTTTGTGATGTGTGGGTGGCCCTGTCCCTCAACTGGAGGCCATGCCTACCTACTAGGGGTAGTCTCTACAGGTTCTATCTCCCCTTTTTGGGTATTTCAGCTAAAGCTCCCAGGTTCTCAGGACCCCACTGGGTCCTGGAAGCCTCTTGTTTCATGAAGTCTGGAACTTTCTAGTGGCTACCCCCACCCAGTTCCCCATCCCCTACTGCCACTTATTTCTATTCAATTTCCTGACCCTCTGTACTTCTCTCTGGACCCTTCTACTCATTTTTCCCTACCCTCCTGTCTCCCTTCCAGGTACCTCCCTCCCTCTACCTCCTGTGATTATTTTGTTCCCCCTTCTATGTAGGGTTGAAGCATCTACGTTTTGCTCTTCCTTCTTCTTAAGCTCCATATGGTTAGTGAGTTGTATCATGGTATTTGAAGCTTTGGGGCTAATATCCACTTATCAGTGAGTACATACCATGTGTGTTCTTTTGTTATTTGGTTACTTCACTTGGGATGGTATTTTCTTTATTTTATTTTATTTTATTAGATATTTTCTTTATTTGTATGTCATACAATATCTCCTTTCCCAGTTTCCCCTCAAAAACACAAAAACAAAACAAAAAAAACAAAAAATCAACAAGAAGAACAAACACCTCCCCCCTCCCCCTGCTCACCACCCCACCCTCTCCTGTTTACTGGCCCTGGCATTTCCCTACACTGGGGCATAGAACCTTCACAGGGCCAAGGGCCTCTCTTCCCATTGATGACCGACTTGGCCATCTTCTACTATACGTATGCTGCTGGAGCAATTAGTCCCACCATGTGTACTCTTTGGTTGGTGGTTTAGTCCCTGGGAGCTTTGAGGATACTAGTCAGTTCATATTGTTGTTCATCCTAAGGAGCTGCACACCCTTCAGCTCCTTGGGTCCTTTCTCTAGCTCCTTCATTGGGGACCCTGTAGTCAGTTCAATGGATGGCTGTGAGCCTCCACTTCTGTATTAGTCAGGTACTGTCAGAGCCTCTCAGGAGACAGGTATATCAGGCTGGATTGTCTTTCCTTCAGTCTCTGCTCCATAGTTAGTCTCTGCAATTCCTTCCATGGGTATTTTGTTTCCCCTTTTAAGAAAGAATGAAGTGTTCACATTTTGGTCTTCCTTCTTGAGTTTCTTGTGGTTTGTGGATTATACTTCGTGTATTCCAATCTTCTGGGATAATATCCACTTATCAGAGAATCAGAGAGTGCATACCAAGTGTGTTCTTTTGTGATTGGGTTATCTCACTTAGGATGATATTCTCCAATAGTATATAATCCATATACACTTTCAGCTTGTTTTTTCGTGACAGTGTCTTGCTGTGTACAACATAATGGTCTTGAGATCTTGCTTCTCCTACCTCAGCTTCTCTATTAGTAGTATTGTTTATTTTATGTTTTTACACTATACTAAGGTATTCAGAACCACTTACATATTTTAAAAGTATTTATATACCCAAAAAATGTAGACAATTAAATTGGGAGAGGGTTTGTAAGAGAATCACAAAGAGTAAGACTGAATGCTTTGCTTGACGTTTGTAACTCTTGTATCAAGTTACCACAGTAAGAGCCAAGATTTTAAGCTCTACTAAATACAAAACAAACAAAAAACTTTATATATTTACGTTCATTTAAGAAAATATTAGTAGTGATGTATTATTTTGAAATATACAGTTAATACATTTGGAGTTAGTTAAAATTTATATTGAGAAAAAGATATGTATTTGCAGTATTGCCATAGACAAGCATCTACATAAGATTGTTAAATTGATTGTTGTTTTATATCAAACAACTTTTATAATACTTGTTTTTACTATTATAATATTTTATAAATTTTAAAGAATATGACCAAAAAAAGATATTGTACGTATTGAAGGGGAGTCTCTGGGAGAAGTTAGGGTATAAAAGGAAAGCAAGGATGTGATTTAATTCTATTTACTTAAAATATGTTATGTTAACAAATTCAGATAAATTAAAATCATGTAACTTTTCTAATTATAATGCAATAAAACTTAAAAAAAAAGAAAAACAGAAACCACCACGACTAGAATTCAGACACAACTGTGCACATAACAACCTGGACATTCCATAAATCTTGAGACTGCAGGTCCTAGAGATGTGCTACCCACATGAACACACACACACACACACACACACACACACACACATATACAGAGAGACAGAGACAGAGACAGAGATAGAGATAGAAACAGCAAGATAAAGAGAGACAGACAAAAGCAGAGATATAAGTAAGTACATACATACATACATACATACATACATACATAAATCTTTAAAACTATTAGAAGAATCATTCTTTGGCATAATGAATAGATGATCACTAATATAAATTTTTAAAATCTTTAAAATTAATTTTATTTTTTCATCTAATCTGTAACTTTGCTATTGATACCTAATATGATATAAAAAGCTAAATTTTCAATATTAGAAGCATCAATATTTCCCATACTGAGGAAAAATAATGATACATGTCAATAAATCAGAAAATTCTAAAACATAAAATAACTCAAAAGAAAGAAAAATAGAAAAAATGAACACATAAGACAAATATCAAGATGATATATTTCAACCCAAACAAATGGACAACTGGCCTGAGAATAAATGAAGTAAAACACTCTAATTACAAATATTGTATGTTCAGGACAGCCTTGGCTACACAGCAATGCTAATTACTTTCTCATCAGTAATGATGTCAGTGTACTTTATTATATTAAAATATGATATTGTGGACTTTGTTCTGAAACAGTAATCTAAATGGTATTTCATTACAGCAGCAGAAAAGAAAAAAATGCATTGTGGTACAGAATACAAAATCAAAACAGAATTGCCTACTGTTTCAAGAAACCCACTTCAAGTATGAATACTTTAGTTGACTAAATATAGACCGAACACTAAACTTAAGCAGAGGCTGCACCAACTCATTTGTATTTCATATTAAGTATCTTCTTTCTATCATTGGGAGGCATTTAACAGTTTTAATGTGCTTTATTTCAGGAGTCGAGGAGCTATGATCTTTCAGAAGTCATGATGTTTCATGCTGATTCATTGTTCTTGAGTTTCTGTGTTGTAACCCAAGTCTATTTTAGCTTGAATATCTCCTCCAGCTTTATTTAGGAATTGACTCATTTAGCAGCTACGTCATGAAGCTCAATATCCAGTACCACTCAGATAGGGCAAAAGAAACTTCTGGAGCAGCAGCAATAGTGAAGGTCAGGAGCAAGGAGGAAACATAGACAAAAACGAAATGAAGGGGAAAGTAATCTATTTTTATATGATGAAAAATTCACATAAGCAAAATTACTTTGAGAGCTGTGGTGAAGCAGCCCGTCATGGGAAATAGTGTGATAAAGCAATGCTGCTTATCTCACAGGAGCCATGGAGAGAAGTGTGGGGCCAGACAGGATGTATGATTTTCAAGAGTACATGCTCAAGGATACTTCCTCCCTTCATGCTTCATCTTCTCATACCAAATCACTGTGAACTTATCAGTGGATCTTCCAATCACACTCCACTTCTTCATACCAAATCACTGTGAACTTATCAGTGGATCTTCCAATCACACTCCACTTCTTCATACCAAATCAGTGTGAATTCATTAATGGATTGACAGATTGATGACATCAGGACCTTTTTGATGCAGTCACCTCACGGTGGCTGGGGAAAAAGCCTCTGCCTATATGTCTACAGTGAGCATTTTGTAAGCAGAGTTCATTAACTTAGTTCACAACTCAAGAAATA
Source organism: Montemys delectorum (assembly GCA_019843815.1). Taxonomy (NCBI): domain Eukaryota; kingdom Metazoa; phylum Chordata; class Mammalia; order Rodentia; family Muridae; genus Montemys; species Montemys delectorum. Next base: position 32,947 of record JADRCD010209959.1, on the reverse strand, counting down.
CATTTAACCCCAATCCATGCTGCGATAGTTTGTGTATCCTTGGCCTAGGGAATGGCACTGATTGGAGGCATGGCCTTGTTGGAAAAGGTGAGGTCTCATTGAAAGAAGTATGTAACTGTGGGCATGGGCTTTAAGACCCTCATCTAAGCTACCTAGAAGCTAATCTTCTCCTATCTCCCTTTGGAACAAGATGTAGAATTTTCACCTCCTCCTGAACTATGTCTGTCTGGATGCTGACATGTTCCTGCCTTGATGATAACAGACTGAACCTCTTAACCTGTAAGCCAGCCCCAGTTAAATGTTGTCCTTAAAAGAGTTGCCTTGGTCATGGTGCCTCTTCACAGCAATAAAACCCTAAGACATATGCTCAATGCAAGAAATCCTAATTAAATGCAGTAGGTCCATGATGGCCTGGATCTCTCTGCTGCCAACGCCTAGGGGTATGTGACATGTTAGTTAAAAGGAGGCAATGCATAATCATAAGATATTTTATTATAGGAAAGAGAAAATAAGCCAGCCATGATCATGTGGAGAGAAAGAAAGGAGAGAAGGAGAGGAGAAGAGAAGGAGAGAGAGAGAGAGAGAGAGAGAGAGAGAGAGAGAGAGAGAGAGAGAGTAAGAAAGGAAGCAAGAGAGGAGAGCAAAAGGGAGGATCAAGAAAGAGAGGAGGGGGCAAACTGCCCCTTGTATTGTGAGGTGGTGGGGTTATCTGTCTGTGGTTGCAAGGCATTCCTGGCTGTGGTCAGATGACCGGGGGTAGGGTCCAGCTAGAATCCTGGGAGCTTACGGAATTGTCTATGTGACAGAACATACATCTGCAGGAGGGCTGAGGAAGAGTTGGGACTGAAACAGGAGCCAGAGTCCCAGGAGGTGTGGCTGAACTCCTTCCATCCTTGCAGGCAGAAACTATTGCCCACTGGGTCACCAGAGTTCCATACTTATATTGGACTGGGTCCAGGTTGCCTGAACAGACCACTGTCCCACAGGTCTCAAGAAAAGACATGAAGATAGGAAGGGGCATTGATAGGCAGAAGAGAGGTTAGGCGAGAGTAAAAAGAAAATCAGCAAAGATGGGGGAGGGCAGTGCTGAATATCTTCAACATATATTATGTGCACATAAAATAATGAAAGAATAAAATGAACATATTCAACTTGAGGCACAAAAAGAGAAAAATCATTCTAATCAGAAAAAAAGTACAGCTATGGAACTTTGTCAATAATTTCCACCTTCTCCTTCATTTAGCGCTGCTCTCAATTTCCACTGGAGAATTCTCTCTCTCTCTCATCTGTCTGTTTCATGGCCTCTCTCTGACAACAGAAAAATCTGTCAGTATTAATAACAAAACAGTAAGTAAACTTGAAAAGAAAAAGGAAGTATAATCCAGAAATGTGAAAAATTAGTCTGCTGCTGTCAGTGAAGATTACAGCCGAGAAGTACATAAGTGGGTAGACAAATGAGAAAGCCAGCCAGGAAGCAGAGATGAAGGAGAAAACAGGAGCAAAGATATCACAGGTGACATCATGAAGCCTTAAGACATATGTCCCCAAGATTGTTGCATTCTGGCAGTGACCTTGAGGAAACTGTTTCCACTCTTGTCTAACACTATAGAACAGTCTGATATATGAGAGGGAGATGTTGCATGAGCTCCATACTAATACATCAAAAACTATTATTAGTTTAGAAGACTACCTTGAATATGTGCCTGAAGACTGATGGATCGTAGGCACAAAGCATGGAAGTATTTAACAAAGAGGAAAACATTGGAAAGTTGAGATGCACTCTCTTCCCCCTTTTCATTGCCTGCTTTGGAGTTCCTGACATAATTAATTAGACAAGAATAAAATGCAAAGGAACTCCTACTGGCATGAGGCAATACACGCATTATGTATGTCAGGGTGTACTTTGTTAGCATTCTACAATGCCCTGTTTTCAATTTCCTCTGTTCTTTTATATAATGTAGTTTTGGTTATGCCTCTGGATTCAGGATAAACTAGGCAAAGTTTAAAGCCTTGTCTTCGTAATGACTCTTCTTGTAAAATATGCTATAAAACCATGTAATTGATTCCTTCAGGGGCTTAAACAAAAAGGGCACTAGCAAATTAACTTGTGGCAAAATGTTTGACAATAGAGCAGAAGTTGTGAAATTATACCATACCTACCTGGTCCTGATTCAGTTATTTACCGTTTAATCTCTAAGAGCATGTATTTAGTTTTCAAGTTCTTTATTGTTCTATAGTCCTAACAACCCAGAAAAGGAGGTTTGTTTGTTAATTGATTGTTTGTTATATTTTTAACTTTCATAGAGATATTCTGGCTATGTAAGATAGTAAGAAATTTAGAAATTCTCGTATATTTTATTTTTAACAATCTTTTGCCATGATAAGGACCAAATCAGTTGCTTTACCTCTAAGCTACATCCAACACTCAAGACACTTGTTTATTTTTGAATTCTTATTTTTGGATTTTCAATACTCATTAACATTCATGACAGATCATAACCCTCTACTTACATTACACCATGTTAAAGTTTATTGAAACATCAATTTAAAGAGATTTCTACAATAGATAAACAAAACGCAGTATATTGAACCACCAATCAGCTTTGAAAGGGAAGGAAATCCTGCCAAGTCTTACAGCATGGATGAGCCTTAAGGCATTATGATAAAGGATTTAAAAATTACAATAAACAGATACAATGTGCTCAACTTATATACCAAGATTATTCCAATTTAGAAATAGAAATTAGAATGATGTATGCCAGAGGTTGGATGGAGAAGGAATTGGAGGTTATTTAATGAGTTTGGTAATTCTGGTTGTTTTTTTCCATGTATATTTGAAAATTCATTTTACTTTTAATATTCCAAGAACAATTAAATGGATGGCATCTTTCATGAATAACTCTGTATTGTTTAGGAAAAAATGTTATATTTTCAATGCTGAATCTCCACAAAAAGATATGGTGTGATTATTCTATTTATGAAGATTTACTTTAGTTATTTTTAATAGCATTCTATAACAATCGTTATAAAGAGTTTATGTATTCTTCATTTAATTTATTTCTCTGATGATCTTTATTATGATATAAACTCTACTCAGAAAATCCACCACTTACTACTGGTCTGTACCTAGTGTATAAATACAGTTTTGTATATTGATCTTGTATCCAATTATATTAGATCATATATATATACATATATATATGTATATATATATATATATATTTGCTAATTCTACTACTATACCACATATTTATTTAAACTTTCAACATGGATACTTAATTTGTCTCTTTATTTTGATAATTAGATGGGTTTTGAGGCTCTTATGACTTTGTTGAAATTATAGTATAATTACATCACTTCACCCACGTTTTTTTCCTTCCTCTGACCTCTGCCATGTGCCCACCCTTGCTCTCTCTCGCTCTCAAATTTATGGTTTCTCTATATTGTAATTGTTACACACACATGTAAATGCCTGCATGTACTCACATGCACATACACACACACACAGAGAGACACACAGACACACACATACATGCACACATGTTGCTAAATGTATAAATCCTACCTGTTCAGTCTGAATAATGTATGTATATAATTTCATGGCTGACTCCTTGATATTTGGTAACTATTTGGATAGAGGCAGGGGAACTCTTCCTTGAGGAAAACTATTCTCCTCCTCTCAGCATTCCGTGGTGGCCTGAAGTAGTTTTCAGAATTAAGGTTTTCTAGTATCCCTGCCTCCATCTATGTTAACATGTCTGATGTTCTTGTCTGGCTTATGTTTATGCAGTTATGGAAGTCAGATTTTCTGGGTGTAATTCTTTGACATTATTAGAAGACACACTCACAGCAAACTTCCTAATCCTCTGGCTCTTACCATCTTCCAGTCTCCTCTTCAGCAGTGAGCCTATCTACTTCATGCTTCATGCATCCCAGAGTACCTGCTCTTAATCACTAGCAGCTTTGCAATCCATACAAAGTTCTCCTTCAAAGGCTTTGGTCATGAGATCCAAAGAAGCAAAGAGATAAGAAAATCATACATAATAAAAGCCAACTCCTGGCTATTAATCAAGTACCAATCCTACTACCACTAATATTATATACATATATATAGTATATAATAAATAATATATACATATATTATGTTTATGATTTACATATGCTCAGTCTGTAGGGCCATTTTGTACTACTAGGAAATGTTTAATTTTTAAACACATAACATTTATATCTATGCTATTAAAATGGTATTAATGCTGTTTATCACTTATCATGTTTCATTTAATTTATTTCAGACATCCATGAGACACTGTGACCTAGCCAAAATTGTAAGCATAATTCACTGCCACTAGTTCATAAGAACACACTCAGACTTTGTCATAGATTCTTTCAAAGACTTTCACACAATTCAATTCATTGTCATCAGGTATGGAATGGTTTTCATATCCAAGACGTGATGCCTTTAATAATCCAGAACTTGATGTCGTTTTACTGTTCTTCTGTTCTCAAATATTATTGATATATTGGGTATTAAGATGTTGTTCAACAAAAAACTGAATCAATGAGTGAATATAGATGTAAAAGTACACAATGATCTTACTTAGGGGTGCCTTAAAAATGACTGTAATAAATTTTTCCTAAGAGTCAGGAGTTTGGCATGTGTAATTGTTAAGAACATATGTTATAAGCAAAGACATACAGCCTAGCAAGAACTTTGAGGGATAGGTATTGAAGGATTGGAGGCAATGTGGTCCATGATAGAAGCATGAGAGTACACACGTGGACTGTGCATGCTATCTTGGCTTTGATTATCAAAGTGTTACAATGGAGAGAATGACAATAACAGCCATATCCAACTACACTAAAGTACAGATATGACACCTGGGTTATAAAGCCCTCATTCTAATCCATTGTTGTTCATATGAATCTTTGTTGACACCTGAATACCAAGGTATAATAGATATCAAAGCTGCTTTCTTCAAGGATTGGCTGAGAAATAATTGACTTCATCTAATTGAGTATCTGGTATGTTTGTTACATGATTTGTTATTATGGGGTGTCTTAATCATTTTTAGTTCATTCATATTTATTTCAGGGTAAATGTTAAAGGTAATGGCTAAAGGCATAGAGAGAGAGCAGCCCTCTCAGGATCCCCCAACAGTGCAGTTGGTAATGAGTTAGGGTAAGGAGCACAGAGCGATGGGTATCTCTTGATCTAGTTGTGCATTCAAGGAGAATTGAAAACCAAAGATTCAGTGACATTTTTAGATGGTCAAAGCCAAGAGCTATTATCTTCTAGAATCTTAAGGAGAGACTAAGTGATCCACCAAAAATCAAAATGTTCCATACAGTGGACATGGATACTTCCTGTTTTAGGTGTGTGAGGAATGACATGATCCATGTCAGAGAGCTTTCCAGGTGAAGTGTATCTGTGTTAAGTGCTAAAGTTCCTTTGTCTCCCAGTGGAATAAACTATATTTTTTGAAGAGTCTTTAAAAATATGTTAGACATTTCTCTTGATTGTTTCCAGGAAAGAATATTTGGTGCCATTTTAATATCTCAGTAACTGCTTGAATTTAGGGAACATGACTACCTCAGAGCTGCCATGAATATCAATAAATGTGCCATAACATGATACAATTTGATACTCGATGTCCATCTTGATGTTCAATTTGTTTTTGCTGAATGGCTTTTGGCCATCTTAATTTGTACTTTCTTCTCCCACTGTTTTTATTTTTATTACTCTTCCTCTTCTTTATTGTATACACAGCCGCCATCCATAGAGCTTTCCGTCCAAAAGACACCAACCTCAGCTGTGAATCTCTTCCCTTACCATGGTCATTTTATTTGTTCCCTTGTGGTTTTGTACTTACTTACTTGGCTCATCAGTTACAATTTCAATTTAGAAAATTCTTGAAAGAGTTATTAGTATAGAGTTAAGGCAAGAGAAAACAGTGACTTTTCCTTGTTGAACTCAAGGAACAAATAAAAACTGCCTTGAAAACAGTGAAGATAGAAATAAATGGAGATAGAAATACATGGAGATAGAAATAAATGTTCTAATACTGAGGACTGTCTTGATTTATATGGAGCAACTGTAAGCAGTGCTGCCATGGCAACAAGAGTGGATTCTTATCACTGGGATTTCTTTTGGCATGTCACTTGTGCATGAAAGGACACTCAAGCAGCACACTGTTCTTCTTGGCTCCCGGCTCCCTCTATCAAGTTCAGTCTTGAGGAGCCAAGGAAGGAAGTGTTGGGTGGTCACTTGGTCACTGTCATAGCAGTCAACTAAGAAGACACATGAAGGAACAGAGCATACTGTGGACAGAGCATGGGTGGGCTCTGGGGAACTGGAGAAAAGGACAAATGACCAGGCCTGGGGCCTAGATCAAGGCAACACACACACACACACACACACACAATTACTGGTAGTGGGTAGTGGGAACTTTTATGATTTTGTTGAAATTATACTATAATTATGTCATTTCCTCACTTCTTTTTCCTTCCTCTGATCTGAAATAAATACGAGAAAACTAAAAAACAAATAAAATAATAATAAAATGAGTAAGACAACCTGTGATAACAATCACAAAACAAAAATACTAGATACTCAATTAGATGAAGTCAATTCTTTCTTAGCCAATGCATGAAAAAGGCAGCTTTGGTATGTGCACAGTCCACATGTGCACACACATGCTACCACATTGTCTCCAATCCTTCAATATCTATCCTTCACAGTTCCTGCTAGGCCATATGTCTTTGCTTATAACATATGTTCTTAACAGTTACACATGCCAAACTCCTGCCTCTTAGAAAAAAATTATTACAGTCATTTTTAAGACACCCCTAAGTAAGATTGTTGTGTACTTTTAACTTAAACCCATATTCACTCATTTATTAAGTTTTTTTGAATAACTTCTCAGTACCAAATATTTCAAACTAAGGTTTGAGAGCAAAAGAACAATAAAACAACATCAAGTTCTGGATTATGACCAAGGCATCATGTCCTGGATATAAAAACCATTCCATACTTCCTGATAACAATGAGCTATATATACAGTATTGGATAGGTTATAGTCTCATAGAAGTCTGAAATAAATTAAATGAGATGAGGTAAATGATAAATAACGTTAATACCATTTTAATAGCATAGATATAAGCATTATGTATTTGAAAATTAAAAATTTCCTAGTAGTATAAAGTCTAAAGACTGAGCATGTGTGGAATCATAAAATTATATTTATAAATAAAAATAATGAATACATACCCTGCAAGTGTGGTTATCTATTGTAGAGTTGGTGTCTGGTATCCACCTGAGAGAAATAGTAAAACAGTCCGTGTGCTACCAGAAGTGTGCTGCATCATCAAGTTCTGAAGTCGTGCGATTGCTCTGTCTCAAACATGTGTCTCAGAGTGGTTCTCCAAGGCCATCATTGTTTGCCAGAACTAGAATGGATTGCTGCCCCGGGAAAGAAAAGGAAGATAGTGCCAAAGAAGGCAAAGATGTGTAAGAAGAAAAATGAAGTGTAGCTAGTACAACATGTTCCTAAGTAATACACAAGTGATTAAACTGCTAGGGTCTACATACTTTCTGGCACAACTCAAAACAAGTCAATTAAATATAGGCAAATGCTCTCTGTATTGAAAAGTTATTACTAAAGAGATAAAAGGTGAAGTGATTTTCCAAGTAAGGGGCTTTGTGGGTATGGGAGAACCCCCACTAATCGCTAAAGGAAGAAATCTAATAGCATACTTGAAAATCAAGTGCTCTTGTGGCAGGCTGAAATGAGGCCTTGTCAACAATTCTGAGCTTCTCTGAAAGTCCTAGGGAGTAACCTTGGCTCCAAGATGAAAAGAACTTAGGCTCAACCTAGGGGACTTCTTGCTGTCCAGTCCAGACAAAAATAATCACGGAGTAATTCCAGACCTGTAAACAAATATTCCCTGACCTTAAGGAATGGTTGCCCTTATATAATAGAGGAAAAAATCAACCTAAGTAAATACTATTATTCAGACAGAATGAACATAGGCACATTTACACTTAGACTTTGCATGGGTTTAAGAAATCAGGTAAATAATATAATATCAAGTTCAGAATCATGTCCATTCTGGGTATGGCAGACTTTCCATATCACCTCACAGAGATAGATTTCCCTTGTCTCCTAAAAGTCAAAAACCTTCTTAGTAAAAAGCAGACAAACAAACAAACCAACCCAAACCTCTATGCAATGAAAATTGCAGCAGGAGTTAGGGTTGGGGCGGAGCTCTCCAGGCCCCACTCTTGCCCCTTACCAGAGAAGCTGTTGGCAGTTGATGACTGCTAAAGAAGTGTCGCATTCCCCAGTGGGTGCTCACTCATTCATGGGAATGTGGGAATCACACTGACCGCATGAGACCATGAAAGACAATAGAAGTAAAGAGGATATGAATTCTGGAAGGAAGATGGAGTGGGAACACAAGGAGAGTTGGCAGAAGGTAGTAACAGATAATAGTAGATAGTAATGAATTCATGAAACTCTCAAGTAATAAAATTTTTAAAAAAAACTGGCTATATCTATTAGGGGAAATGTGAAATTAAGGCATTTCTCAGCCTCCCTGGGCTAATTATAAAGTATCTCAGATGTCTTTTATGACTCAGCTTTCTAATGGTAAAGCTAAGAATCAGAAAGCATTTCTTAGTAGGTTTGCTTACTATATTCAAATGAACAATAATAAATAAGTCCAGAAGGCATGCCAAAGCATCATGGCTGTCCTTGGCATGACTGATCTTGAGCATCACTTTGTAAAGGTCTTTTATAAAGTTTGTCCCAGGGTGTTAGCATCCTTAATAATTACAGGCAAAGTGCTAATTACATGTTTAATGCCAAGAAAAATACCACTTTATTGAAAAGGCATCAAAAGAGAATTACCAGGGTATCTCAAGAATCCACATGCATCCATAGTAAGTGACATAAAGCATTCCATCCATGAGAACGTAGAGAAGGGATCATACAAAGGAATAAAATATCATTTAGTGGTTGTGGGTACTTCATACATTTACTCTCCCATGACACCCACAGGGAAAATCTGACTTCAGTAATCCATTAAAATAATGACCCCATTTGTGCTAAACACTGCCAAAATTAACAAGATCACAGCAATATAATACATCTATAAAATTCTTTTTATTCTAATTGTCAATTTTGTCTACCCACAAATAACCAATATCAGTCCTCCATTCTAAATGGTAAGACACTCATTTTATAACATATTTTCATTGCTTGATTCCTAACCATCCAAGATCCTCGTAAAAATAGCCAATATCTTTCCCCCATTGAAAGTAAGAAGGAATTTATGTGATTATATATTCTAGCTGAAATTAAGTAATGCTAATAAATTAAACTTCTAAGAAAATAAAAAATAGATGAAATTTTCATAAAATTTTACCAAATGAAAACATCTTAAAGGTAAAATATGAGATTCTTTCATAAGGAACTAATTATAGCCATGTTTCCTGCCTGTCTGTCTTTCATCATGAATATTACAGTGCTGGAGCATCATAGGGCACTCCTGCCAAGTAGAGAGAGGATGACACCCCCCCCCAGTGTTCAGTGCTCACAAATGTCAACTGTAGCTTTAGCCCTTTAAAATCTTGAGTTACTCCAACTTTTAGTAACTGGAGAATGAACATGGGAGGGTTAAAAATAAGATCTTGTGTTAGCAGGCTATGAAATAAATATTTGACAATATCTTTGGTTGTGAATAAAGAAACCCCTAAATAATTTTATATACTGCATTAGCCAGTATCCTATTGCTGTGAAGAGACACCATGACCATGGCAGCTCTTACATGAGAAAGTATTTACCTGGAACTTGCTAAGAGTTGCAGAATTTATTCTATTATCATCATGGTAAGAAGCATGGTAGCTTGCAGGCAGGTGCAGAAGAAGTACCTGAGAGCTACTTCCTGAGCCATGAGCAGAGAGAGCGAGAGAGACTCTGGGCTTGACATGGCCTTTTAAACTTTCAAAACCCATCCCCTATGACAAGCTTGCTCCAATGAGACAACACCTCCTAATCCTTTCAAATAGTGACACTCCCTGTGACCAAGTCTATAACCTTCTGGGGACCATTCTCACTCAACCTACCACAAATACTAAGAGCACTATCTGGTGCCAAAGAAATATGGGAGAAGTTGAGGTTTCAGCAAAGGGTGCATGAGCTTTCCAGTAATAGTCACAAAGCTTGGAGTTCTTGCTTCTCTACACAGGTCCTATGGTTGACCCTAAATAGAATGCCAATTGATGACAAGACAAATACCCAGAAAAAGAGATAGACTATCCTCTATTGTGGATATTTGTCAGGACTAAAAGAAACTGCATACCCATAATGACTTCCCCTCAGGACAACGAGGATTTCCCCTGGTTATATATGGGAGATGGGACTTCACAGGGATAAATCACACATAAATTCAGGTGTACTTAGGCAGCAGTGGCAGTTGTGGATCAGAAGTGTTATCTATGGAAACTGTAAATGCATCATACCTGAAAGGGCTAGTTTAGGAGTAGAGATACTTAGTGGTGCTAAGAAGGTGAAGCCTAGAGAATAATGACTCATAGTAAGCAAATGTAGGACTTGCTTTAGTTTAAATTATTTGTAAAGTGACAGATAGAACTAAAATGATAAATGTCTGATAGATATTAAATCAAAGGTTATGCACCATCTTTTTTTAAAAAATTATTAGATATGTTCCTTATTTACATTTCAAATGATATCTCCTCTCCTGGTTACCCCTCCGAAAAAAACAAAAAATAAAAAACTGTTTCATCCCCCCTTCCTCTGCTCACCAACCCACCCTCTCCCACTTCCTGGCCCTGGAATTCCCTTACACAGGGGCATAAAACTTCAAAGGACCAAGGGTCTTTCCTCCCACTGATGACCAACTAGGCCATCCTCTGCTATACATATGCTGCTGGAGCCATGAGTCCCACCATGTGTACTCTTTGGTTGATGGTTTATTCCATGGGAGCTCTGAGGGTACTAGTTAATTCATATTGTTGTTCATCCTAAGGGGCTGCAAACCCTTCAGCTCCATGAGTCTTTTCTCTAGCTCCTTCGTTGAGGACCCTGTGCACAGTCCAATTGATGGCTATGAGCCTCTACTTCTGTATTAGTCGGGTACTGTCAGATCCTCTCAGGAGACAGCTCTATCAGGCTCCTGTCAGCCAGCACTTCCTGGCATCCACAATAGTGTCTGGGTTTGATGATTGAATATGGGAAGAATTCCCAGGTTGAGCAGTCTCTGGATTGTCCTTCTTTCTGTCTCTGCTCCATAGTTTGTCTCTGAAACTCCTGCCATGGGTATTTTGTTCCCCGTTCTAAGAAGGAATGAAGCATCCACAGTTTGGTCTTCCTTCTTCTTGAGTTTCTTGTGGTTTATGGATTGTATTTTGGGTATTCTGAGCTTCTGAGATAACCAGAGAGTACATGCCATGTGTGTTCTTTTGTGATTGTGTTACCTCACTCAGGATGATATTCTCCAGATCCATCTATTTCCCTAACAATTTCATAAATTCATTGTTTTTAATAGCTGAGTAGTACTCCACTGTGTAGGTATACACATTGTCAGTATCCATTCCTCTGTTGAGGGACATTTAGGTTGTTTCCAGTTTCTGGCTATTTTAAATAAGGCTGCTATGAACATAGTGGAGCATGTGTCCTTATTACATGTTGGAGCATCTTCTGAGTATATATGCCCACGAGTGGTATAGCTGGGTCCTCAGATAGTACTACGTCCAATTTCCTCAGGAACCAACAAACTGATTTCCAGAGTGGTTGTACCACCTTGCAATTCCACCAGTAATCAAGGAGTGTTCCTATTTCTCCACAAACTCTACAGCATCTGCTGTCACCTGAGTTTTTTATCCTAGCCATTCTGACTACTTCGAGGTGGAATCTTAGGGTTGTTTTGATTTGCATTTCTCTGACGACTAAGGATGTTGAACATTTCTTTTGGTGCTTCTCAGCCATTCAGTATTCCTCAGTTAAGAATTCTTTGTTTAGCTCTGTACTCCATTTTTTAATAGAGTTATTTGATTCTCTGGAGTCTAACTTCTTGAGTTCTTTGTATATATTGGATATTAGCCCTCTATCAGATATAGGATTGGTAAAGAACTTTTCCCAATCTGTTGGGTGCTGTTTTGTGCTATTGACAATGTCTTTTGCCTTACAGAAGCTTTGTAATTTTATGAGGTCCCATTTGTCAATTCTTGATCTTAGAGTATGAGCTATTGGTGTTCTTTTCAGGAAATTTTCCCCTGTGCCCATGTGCTCCAGGCTCATCCACACTTTCTTTTCTATTAGTTTCCATGTATCTGGTTTTATGTGGAGATCCTTGATCCACTTGGCCTTGAGCTTTGTACAAAGAGATAGGAGTGGATCAATTTGCATTCTTCTGCATGCTAACCACCAGTTGAGCCAGCACCACTTGACAAAAATGCTCTTTTTTCCACTGGATGGTTTTAGTTCCTTTGTCAAAGATCAAGTGACCATAGGTGTGTAGGTTCATATCTGGGTCTTCATTTCTATTCCACTGATCCACCTACCTGTCACTGTATCAATACCATGCAGTTTTTTTTATCACAATTGCTCTGTAGTACAACTTAAGGTCTGGGATGGTGATTCTACCAGAGTTTCTTTTATTTTTCAGAATAGTTTTCCCTATCATAGGTTTTTTGATATTCCAGATGAATTTACAAATTGCTCTTTCCAACTCTGTGAAGAATTGAGTTGTAATTTGGATGGGGATTGCATTGAATCTGTAGATTGCTTTTGGCAAGATGGCCATTTTTACTATATTAATCCTGCCAATCCTGCCAATGAGCATGGGAGATCTTTCCATCTTCTGAGATCTTCTTCGATTTCCTTCTTCAGAGACTTGAGGTTCTTGTCATACAGATCTTTTACTTGCTTAGTTAGAATCACACCAAGGTATTTTATATTATTTGTTGTCAGGGACAGAGTGTCCCTGTTGTTCCCCAGTCCCTGAGAATTTGACCTTATCTGAGTAACAGTCTATTCTCAGAGGAACCATGGAGTGTTCTTGGAAAAACCATAAAATGTTTTGTCAATGCTTCCGCTCCGGCCAGGTGTGAAGCCAGGTGTACACCCCCGCCCCACTTCCTCTTAACACTTCCTTGCTCTGCAAGTATAATTACCCTGCCCTTCTGAAGTAAAGTTAGGCCTTGACAACCGTTTCTGCTTGGCCTCGTTCCTTTCTCTCGCCCGTTTCTCTTTCAGGCTCGGTCCCCTTCGGACCCTGGTTAATTACTCGCCCCGCGGGCCAGGGCAATTTGTGACTATTGTGAAGTCTGTTGTTCCCCTAATTTCTTTCTCAGCCTGTTTATCCTTTGTGTAGAGGAAGGCCACTGATTTGCTTGTGCTGAAGTTGTTTATCAGGTTTAGGAGCTCTCTGGTGGAATTTTTGGGGTCACTTAAGTATACTATCATATCATCTGCAAATAGTGATAATTCGATTCTTCCTTTCTAATTCGTATCCCTTTGATCTCCTTTTGTTGTCTAATTGCTCTGGCTAGGACTTCAAGTTCAATATTGAAAAGATAGGGAGAAAGTGGGCAGCCTTGCCTACTCCCTGATTTTAGTGGGATTGCTTCAAGTTTCTCTCCATTAAGTTTGATGTTGGCTACTAGCTTACTGTACATTGCTTTTACTATGTTTAGGTATGGGCCTTGATTCCTGATTTTTCCAAGTCTTTTATCATGAAGGGGTGTTAGATTTTTTAAAATGCTTTCTCAGCATCCAATGAGATGATCATATAATTTTTTCTTTGAGTTTGCTTATATAGTGAATTACATTGATGGTCTTCAGTATATTCAACCATCCCTGCATCCCCAGGATGAAGCCTACTTGATCATAATAGATTATCATTTTGATGTGTTCTTGGATTCAGTTTGAGAGAATTTTATAGAGCATTTTTGCATTGATATTCATAAGGGAAAGTGGTTTGAAGTTTTCTTTCTTTGTTAGGTCTTTGTGTGGTTTAGGTATAAGAGTAATTGTAGCTTCATAGAACGAATTGGGTAGAACGCCTTCAGTTTCTATTTTGGGGAATAGTTTGAGAAGTACTGATATTAGGTCTTCTTTGAAGGTCTGATAAAACTCTGCACTATACCCATCTGGTCCTGAGCTTTTTTTGGTTTGGAGACTATTAATGACTGTTTCTATTTCATTAGCAGATATGGGATTTTTTTAGATCATTTATCTGATATTGATTTAACTTTGGTACCTAATATCTGTCTAGAAAATTGTCCATTTCATCTAGGTTTTTCAGGTTTGTTGATTATAGGCTTTTGTAGTAGGATCTGATGATTTTTTGGATTTCCTCAGTTTCTGTTGTTACGTCTCCCTTTTTCATTTCTGATCCTGTTAATTAGGATACTGTCTCTGTGCCCTCTAATTAGTCTGGCTAAGGATTTATCTATTTTGTTGATTTTCTCAAAGAATCAGCTCCTGGTTTGGTTGATTCTTTGTATAGTTCTTTTTGTTTCCATTTGGTTGATTTCAGCCCTGAGTTTGATTATTTCCTGCTTTTGACTCCTCTTGGGTGAATTTGCTTCTTTTTGTTCTTGTGTTTTCAGATGTGCTGTCAAATTGCTGGTGTATGCTTTCTCCAGTTTTTCTTTTGAGTCACTTAGAGCTGTGAGTTTTTCTCTTAAGACTGGTTTTATTGTGTCCCATAAGATTTAGTATGTTGTGGCTTCATTTTCATTAAACTCTAGAAAGTCTTTAATTTCTTTCTTTACTTTTTCATTGACCAAGTTATCACTGAGTAGAGTGTTGTTAAGCTTCCACGTGCAGGTAGGCTTTCTATTGTTTATGTTGTTATTGAGGAGCAGCCTTAGTCCATAGTGATCTGATAGGATGCAAGGATTATTTCAATCTTCTTGTATCTATTGAGGCCTGATTTGTAACTGATCATATGGCCAGTTTTGGAGAATGTACCATGAGGTACTGAGAAGGTAAATCCTTTTGTTTTAGGATAAAAAGTTCTATAGATATGTGTTAAATCTATCTGGTTCATAGTTCCTGTTAGTCTCACTGTGTCTTTGTTTAGTTTCAGTTTCCATGATCTGTCCATTGGAGAGAGTGGAGTATTGAAGTCTCCCACTATTATTGTGTGTGGTGCTATGTGTGCTTTGAGCATTTGTAAAGTTTCTTTTATGAATGTAGATGCCCTTGCATTTGGAACATAGATGTTCAGAATTGAGAGTTCATCTTGGTAGATCTTACCTTTGATAAATATAAAGTGTCCCTCCTTATCTTTTTTGATCACTTTAGGTTGAAAGTCGATTTCATTCAATATTAGAATGGCTAATCCAGCTTTTTTCTTGGGACCATTACCTTGGAAAATTGTTTTTCCAGCCTTTTATTCTGAGGTAGTGTCTGTCTTTGTCACTGAGGTGGGTTTCCTGAATGCAACAAAATGTTGAGTCCTGTTTATGTACCCAGTCTGATAGTCTATGTCTTTTTATTGGGGAATTGAGTCCATTGATATTAATAGATATTAAGGAAAAGTAATTGTTGCTTCCTGTTATTTTTGTTGTTAGAGTTGGAATTCTGTTTATGTGGCTATCTTCTTTCAGTTTGTTGGAAGATTACTTTCTTGCTTTTTCTAGGATGTAGTTTCCCTCCTTGTATTGGAGGTTTCCATTTATTATCCTTTGAAGAGCTATATTTGTGGAAAGGTATTGTGCAAATTTGGTTTTGTCATATAATACTTTGGTTTATCTATTTATGGTAATTCAGAGTTTGGTTGAGTGTAGTAGTCTGCGCTGGCATTTGTTTTCTCTTAGGGTCTGTATGACATCAGCCCAGGATCTTCTGGCTTTCATAGTCTCTGGCGAGAAGTCTGGTGTATTTCTGATAAGTCTGCCTTCATATGTTACTGGACCTTTTTCCCTTAATGCTTTGAATATTCTTTTTTTGTTTTGTGCTTTGGGTGATTTGACTATTATGTGGTGGGAGGAATTTCTTTTCTGGTCCAAACTATTTAGAGTTTTGTAAGCTTCTTGTATGATCCTGAGCATCTCAGGGTTTTTTGTTTGTTTGTTTGTTTGTTTGTTTTTAGGTTCAGGAAATTTTCTTCTATAATTTTGTTGAAGATATTTACTGGCCCTTTAAGTTGCAAGTCTTCACTCTCTTCTGTACCTATTATCCTTAGGTTTGATCTTCTCAGTGTGTCCTGGAATTCCTGGATGTTTTGGGTTAGGAACTTTTTGCACTTTGCATTTTTACTGTTGTGTCATTGTTTTCTATGCTATCTTCTGTACCTGAGATTCTCTCTTCTATCTCTTGTATTCTATTGGTGATGCTTGTGTCTATGGCTCCTGACTTCTTTCCTAGGTTTTCTATTACCAGAGTTGTCTCTCTTTGTGATTTCTTAATTATTTCTGCTTACATTTTTTAGGTCCTGGATGGTTTTGTTCAGTTCCTTCACCTGTTTGATTGTGCTTTCCTGTAATTCTTTAAGGGACTTTTGTGTTTCCTCTTTAAGGGTGTCTACTTGTTTACTTGTGATCTCCTGTAATTCTTTAAGGGATTTTTGTGTTTCTTCTTGAAGGGCTTGTATCTCTTTACCTGTGTTCTTCTGTATTTTTAAGGGAGTTATTTATGTTCTTAAATTCTTCTATCACCATCATGAGATATGATTTTAGATCCAAATCTTGCTTTTCTGGTGTGTTGCAGTATCTAGGACTTGCTGTGGTGGGAGTTCTAGGTTCTGATGGTGACAAGTAGTCTTGGTTTCTGTTGGTAAGTTTCTTGCATTTGCCTTTAGCCATCTGTTAATCTCTGTTGTTAGATGTTCTTGCTGTCTCTGGCTAGAACTTGTTCCTCCTGTGGGCCTGTAAGCCTGTGTTAGCACTTCTGGGAGATCAGCTCTACCCAGGTAGGACCCATGTGCAGAGGGCTATGGATCAGCAGTCCCTCCTGGGTGCAGATGGATGAATAAGGGCTGCAGCTTCTGTGACCTGTGCCCTCCAGCTGGTCCTACCTGAGACCCGGGGTCAGAGCACTTCTTGGAGGGAAACTCTCTGCTTGAGGGAAAGGTGTACAGAGGGTTGTGGATCCCTCCTAGTTCTAGACAGAGGTAGGTAGAAAGGATCCTGTTCCAGCTACCCTTCCATTTCTTTGTCCTGAGCCTCCTGGGTGGTCCTGCCTTAGAAAGTCACCTGAGAGAAAATGGAGATCTTGGTAGAGTTCCAGGGTCAGAGCACTCCCTGGAGAGAAGCTCTCTACTTATGGGAAAAGTGTGGAGAGTTCTTTTTAAAAAATTTAGTTAAATTTTTATACCATGTATTTTGATCATTTCTCCTTCCCCACCTCTTCCCAGATACCTCCACATCTACCTACTTCCATAACCTTATGTTCTTTCTCTCTCACTCTAAAAACAAACAAGCAAATAAACAAACAAGACTCAAAAACAAACAATATAAAGAAATATACCAAACAACAATACAAAGAAAAATACCAAAAAGCAAAAACAAAAAACAAAAACAAAAACAAAAAAATCATGGTTTCTATTTTGTATCAGCCAGATATTCCTGGGCCTGGTGCTTGCTCTGGTATGTGCCTCATATATCCAATGATAACAAAGTATTATTGCAGAAGAGGGAGCAAAAAGATTGTGCTGTAGATGGTTCAAAGTGCTAAGAGTAAAAGTCAGTGGAGTGGGATGCTCAGCCACATATGGCTCATCTATATCACAACTCTTCCCCAAAGCTCAGGGGCTATGGAGAAGGTGGAGATAGAAAAATTGTAAAATCCAGAAGTAGAGAAGTATTGAAATACTGTTTTCTGGACATGAGGAGAACACTGTGCTCATAAGCTCATGGCAACCATGGTGTCTTGCACAAGATAAAGCTTGGTCAACATAGTAACACAGAGAAGTTCAAGAGTCTCTACTCTTAACCAACGAGCAACAAGCACTCAATGGCTTCTTGAGGAAGAATAGCCAGTTTTCTCCAAAGGTTTAACTCTTAGTGTGCCAGCTACACTCTGCTGAATAAATCCACATGTAGAAATATGTGGGCAGCTCAAATATGAGTCCATTTTTTAAGGGACAAAAGTTGGATGGATATGAAGGAAGTGGTGAACGTTTTGGGCATTAGAGTGAGAACAATAGTGAATAGGATCAAAATACATTGCATGAAAATTTCCATAATTAATAAAGTTATTTTTAAAAAAGAAAAATAAGAATCATGGGCCCAACTACAAGCTCACATACTCATAGACATGTGATTTTTAACAAAGAAGCCAAAGCTATAATCTTCAACAAATAGTCCTGGTCAAACAGGAAAGCTACATGTAGAAGAATAAAACTCAATCCTCATTTCTCCCTCTGAACACAACTCCAATCCAATAGATCAAAGACCTCAACATAAAAACCTGAATCTGAAAGAGGAGAAAGCAGAGAATATGCTTCAACTTATAATCTCAGGAAAGAATTCTGAACAAGACTGTTTACACAGCATCAAGATCATCAATTGACAAGTGGAAGCCAACACACTGAAAAGTCTCTGCAGATGAAAGCCATTATCATATGATGGGAGTGGCAGCCTACAGAGTGGGGGAGAACCTTTCCCGTCCTGTTCTACAAGAACCTGAACCAAAGGTGCTTTAGCTCTCTCAGCTGAGAGAAGTTTTAAACGTTTGCTTAACTTTGTGCTTCTCTCCCCCTGGCTAATATTTCAGAGCCTGGGATTTGCTCCAAAACATATTTTGTTCAGTTCTTGCCTTTCTAACTAGTACATGAAGAAAAGATCCCTAGAGTTAAATAAACAAGGGAAGTGATGGGCTTCATATTTTCATTAAGGTTGAAGAAGAAGCCTGCAGTATTTCAAAATATGGAAAACTCTAATAAGCAAAACCATGCCCACCTCCATTGGACCCAGGACTTGTTATTACTTAAAGATTTCATCCCTTTTCCCACATAATATGCATTAATATGAGAGAAGTAACTGGGTGGCATCCACTTCGAAAAGTTGCATTATGTTATTTGATGTTCAAAAGTAACTGAAGTATGTTAAGGCAAATTACATTTGAATGACAATACTATATAATTATACCTATGCAATTAGTGTAAGAGTCTGAGCATGTAATGATTTTTCTTTTGTTTAATTGCTGTTCTCAGATGTCAAATTCTGTTTTTTCCCCACAGAGCATCAGGTTCTTTTACAATATCTTACTTAAATTAAATTTGTCAGTTACAATAATTTTCACATTTAAAACTTAATCTTAGAAAACATAATCAAATCAATGAAAATAAAACAGGGTCTTTGATTTAAAAAAATCAATAAAACTGATACACAACAGACTAGTTGCGAGGAGAGAATAGAAACCACAATTTACTACTCTGAAGAAACAAGGATATAAAATAATAAAGGAATAGGATGACTAAGATGTTGGCAGTGGCCACGAGGACTTGCTGTACATCCGTGTGCATCTGAGTTCAAATTCCTAGCACCCATGTTAAGAAGGTGGATGTGCTCTTATGTCTGAAATCCAGTGCTGTGAGATGTAGAGACAGAAGGATTGTTAAGGTTTGCTGGCTACCATCATAGCTCCAGTTTCAGTGAGGACCCTGACTCAAAAGAGTAAGGTAGAAAGTGAGAGAACTGAATGGTGGACATATGTATCAATCACACTCATATACCACAGAGAGAGAGAGAGAGAGAGAGAGAGAGAGAGAGAGAGAGAGAGAGAGAGAGAGAGAGAGAGGAGAGAGAGAGAGAGAGAGAAAGAGAGAGAGAAAGAGAGAGAATAAAAAGCTGATTTATGCTACTTTAAATGCAACAAGTTCCATGGGATAGAAAAAAACTTTGAAACATACAAACTCCTAAAGTTTAGTAGAGAAGAAACATACCAGCACTTGAGAGACTGAAGCAGATGGGTCTCCTTGAGTTTGATGCCAACCTGGTCTACATAACAAATTACAGGACATCCTGAGTAACATCCTGAGACCTTTTGAAAGAATGAGACAGACAGACAGACAGACAGACAGACAGACAAAGATAGAGACACAGAAAGAGACAAAGACACAGATAGAGACAGAGATAGAGGTAAATGGGGGAGAGAATGAAGGAAGAAGAGGAAAAGAGAGGGAGAATTGACAAAGAAAGGGAGAAAGAAGAGATGAAATAGATTTGGTTGGGCATGGTAGTTTGTGCCAACTATCCCAACTCTTACACGTGAAAATTGGAAGCAGGATTGGGAGTTCAAAGTCATTCTAGACTACATAGCAAGACTCGATTGCAGAGAATCTATTTTGTTTTGTTTTGTTATTGTGTGTGTTTGTGTGTGTGTGTGTGTGTACAGAGGTAGGTTGTCTTCCTCTTCCTCAGTCAGCACTCACCCCTTCTTATTTAGTATACTGATACTCTAGATACTATAATGGGTAAAGTATCATAGTTCCAAATTAAAAAATAATCATCCAAGAAATGATTGTTCAGATGGAAAATGTGTCAGAGTGTGCAAAGTAGCCTCTGCAACTGGCAAATGTGTTGAAGGAATTAAAAAAAAATCAAACTTAGCTTTGCAACTCCCACACACTTACATTTTAAAATCATATGTAATAAATAGATTTTAAAAACCAATGAAAGTCCCTTACATTGGTAACTACAAAAAAATGATGGAGAATAAATTAAGTAAAGCATAAAACTATAAAGAAATATGATAAGGCCAAATCTCCCTCAACTACCATATAAGTTGGACTCAATGCTACTCAAAATTCCAGTAGATATTTTTAATCAGAATCTACAATTGGAAAAGAAAATTAATGTATAAGGCTTAGTAGATCCAAAACAAAATTGAAATAAAGGAGGAAAACAAGAGAATTACTGCTATCTGACATTAAGTATTAGTGTTAAATTGTAATAATTAAAAGCAATGACATGCGGACATAAATATGGACAGAAAACAGTGACATATAATCCATAACTGATTTTGGCAAATGATTCATGGAAAATATAAAGAAGAAGGGGTATTTCTTCAAGAATTTTTATTGGGATTATTGGATATTCATATGCAAAACAAAACTGTCTATAACCACTTCCATATACAATAATTAACTCAGATAGACCTAAGCATAAAACTTAAACTATAAATCTAGATAAAAACACAGGAAAAAGTTGTTATGCCTATGAGTTAAATGAAATTTTCCTACTTAAAACACAGAGGTACATTTAAGGGGAAAAAAAGTTGAAATTCCTGACTTTGAAAAAATTGTAAACTTTTTCAAGAGATATTAAAGAAAACTGAAAAAAGAATCAGATCTTTGCAAAATATATTTGTATATACCATGTTGATTTTTATCTAGAATATATAATTTTAAAATGTAGTAAAAGCCAGAAGATATTGGAACTGACACTCACCAAGCAAGACAAAAATGGAAATAGAACCATGGAGATGCTCAAATTCATTGGTTATAAAACCCACAGTGAGTAAAAATGGATACTACCAAGTATTAGCAAGGAAATGAAGTTCTCAAACAATGCTGGTGGACGTATTTAGTGTTATTTGCCATGTTGGTAATGCAGCCATTTCTACATCAGTCATACACAAACCCTATAACCCATTTATTTCACTGTTCAGAATTTCTCCATGGGAAATAAAACCATGTCTACAGACTTGTACATAGCAGTAGTGTTACTTGAACAGGTAAAAATTAAAATACAATTTTTTTAATTAACAAGTAGAGGGTATGTTTTTGGAAGAACTGGGCAAGGGAATGCCACTCAATAATAAAAAGTATAAACTGTTGATAGAACAAAGTGGATTAATCTATAAATAAGCATGGTGAGTGAAAGAAGACAGATAGGAAAGTCTTATACATATATACAAGATAGTTTTTACAAGTGATCTCTACAAGTGTTTAGCATTGAATGCGGTAATGACTTTTCTGAATGTATCAAGTCATGAAGTTCAGATACAGCAGGGCAATAATGTCATTTATATGTAAATAAAGCTCCTAAAAATCACAAATTTCTCATTGTGTAGCTTCACAGTTGAATTGGATTAAAACTTCCTTCCTTCCTTTGTTCTTTACAGGCCGAGCTAGATGTCCTGGCAGCAAGAAACACTGGAGAAGAATTTCTATTTCTGTCAACATAGAACAGGAGAGCCATGGTTGGCTTGCCTGACTTCCCTCCTGTTTTCCGTGGGGAGATGTTTCTCCTTCTACTGAGTTGAGTGGGCTTTGATCTGATGTTGAGGTGAAGACTTACCAGACATTAGGGTTGCTACATGGGAGTGTGCATGATTCTCTCAGGTTGGTGCTCATTTCAGCTTATGCTTCTCCTACTGCTCCAAAGAGCTCCTTAGAGGAGCAGCCAGCCCTCCTTTTGTGCCACCAAGTTACAAATCTATCATCAAGTTTGAATTGAAAATATTTATCATTCAGTCTACCTATCCAACACACAGAAGTTGTGAATTCATAACAATTTGTGTGTTCTTCCATGTAAAATCACCTTGCATAGCTGAAATTGGGAAGCAATAATCCTTTCTATCCCCCACAGTAAGCTAATCTGTTCCCTTAAGCTCCTCCCATCATGGGAATCTCTTATTTTCAGTAAGAATTCTATCTGTTCACTGCTTAAGCTTAGTATTAGTCAGCTTTCTGTCATTGTAACAAAATACATGGAACAACCAACCTAAAAGAATAGGTATAGCTTTGCTTATTGATTTTACTGTTGTCCTCCATGATTGATCATGCTCATTGTTTGTGGCTTCTATAAAATAGTATATCAATGCATGAAAACTATGAAGAGCAATGTACATTTTTCATGGATAGGGACAGAAAGAGAAGGATTTCTTCATGGGCAAGCTGTTAATGACCTTCCCACTAAATTCCGTCTCTTATATATTTTATTACCTATTAATACTATAAACATAATACTCAAATTAATGCATGGGTCTGTCAGAGAGCATTTATGATGCAACAACATCAGGCCCTCAGACTTTATTCTTCCCAAACAAGAGTAGAAACAGGTAATTAGTATGCATGCTGCACTTCTGAGTATGCTCAACTCCCAAGAGCTTTCTTTGACCATTCTGGATGCTCTGGAGTGTTCTAAAGCTCAGAAGTCTAGGCTAAGAGAGCTAAGTTTGCATTTCCTAAATCAATTCTTAATTTTCACAAGTGATATTCTTAAATATCCATTTACTTAAAATCAGAAAGGGAGTGAGAAAAGACTTTTGCCCATAAATATTTTACTCCACAGTAGAATAGACAACTATAGGATGACCAAAACAGATTTTAATTTGTCTTGGACATAATCAGAAGTCTACTTCTCAGAACTTATATAGCATTCATGTGTGACTATAAGAGGGATTCTGCAGTATTAGCAAAAGTGAAATTCTCTACTTTTGGCTCTAGTCTATTGCAATCTTCAAGGAATAAAACATTAGTACTAAATGAATTAAGGCAATATCTAATTAGATAATAAAAAAAATTTAAAACAGTAGCAGAACATGAAAGATAAGAAAATCACATTCTGTAGTGACAAAAAAAAAATCTCTTGTCCAGACAATAAACCTGCATGAGCAACTCAAGGGATCATGGGTGTAAAGGGAAGAGTCAAATGTTTTACTTAATGTCTTTATTGGTGATGCTAAGGAAACTGGACTAGGAAAAAATTCTCAGTTGGTTAACATGAACAAAAGTGAACAGAAATAGTCTAGAGATATGTGCTTTCAAAATGTATAAAGCCCAACTCTCTCTAGATCCTGAACAATAAGGGGTGATAGTGATAGGCTACAGAGCCTGTAACTAGGAGTCCTTGATAGTGTCACCCTCATAGATTCCTGGGAGTGTCTACTGCATTAGGTTCCTGCTTTCAATCAGTTCCGTGTGTTAAGAAGCACCTTGGGACGTCTTCTCTAAGATGGTTTCATTTTGAAGCCTCCTCTCTGCTCTTTTCTCAGATTAGCATAATCTGCAACCATTTGCACCCATATTGAAGAAAGAATGCATTGTCTTTCTTTCAGTCTCTAGGAAAGAACTAAATTTCTGAGCCCATAATAAGTAAATGTCTTATACATCTTTTATTGCATTAGTTATGGTAGATAAACTAGTATAATAGGAAAATGGGGGAAAAAGTACATTAACTTAAAAGAATAAAATGTTTATTTCTGTTTACATAACTGTTAAAGTGGTCCAGTTTTAGGGCAAAGGGTTTGAAGTCTATGTATTTATTTAGTGTAGCTGTCCAGCAGGCATGGATGAACTAGGCACCTGAAAGGGAGGTTGGAAATGAAAAATGACAGGCAGGCAAGAGAAGGATGAAGCCAAGACAAAGGGGAATGCCAGGGCTAGGAAGTGGGAGAGGGTGGGTTGGTGAGCAGGGGAAGGGGGAAAGGAATAGGGGCTTTTTCCAGAGGGGAAACTGGGAAAGGGGCTATCATTTGAAATGTAAATAAAGAAAATATCTAACTTTTAAAAAGCTCAAAGTTTAATATTTAACACTGTATTTATATAGGAAGAGCCCACAGACCCAACCTTTGTTTCAGATGGATTATGTTGCAAAGCAAGCTGAGCAGGCAGTCTGCTCCTGTAGAAAACTGCAGGTACAGTCTAGGAAGTCTAAGAAGTCTAAGGGTCTAGGAAGACTCCATCTAGGTCAGAGGAAGACCAACTGTGGCCAACATTTAAGGGCTATTTCATCTGCTCAAGGATGGGGGAAGGGCACAATCTAGGAGCTCTGCAACTTTCTGTGTATGGGTATTGCTTGTCGAAACTGAACAAGGAAAAGAATGTGGATAATTCATCCCAGCACTCAGGAAGCCAAAGCAGGCAGATCTCTATGAGTTCGAGGCCAGCCTGGTCTAGAAAGTAAGTTCCAGGACAGTCACAGGTGTTACACAGAGAAATCCTGTCTCAAAAACAAAACAACAAAACCAAATACAAATATGAGTGAGATGAATATTTGCTGACTGTTATGGAGAGACGGCTAACAGATCAAACTCATATCTCTTTGTTTTGTGTGTGTGTGTATGTGTGTGTGTATGTCTGTGTCTCTGTGTGTCTATGTGTGTGTATGTGTGTGTGTGTGTGTGTGTGTGTGTGAGTGTGTATGTTGTCTAGGAAACAAGTAGGTCTGTCTTCTAGATCACTTTACACGTAGGTGGAAGTCAAGCAGAGATCACACTAAGTAGAATTATCTTATAGCTTTTTGAGATGGGTCTCCTTTTCTGGGCTGGATTCTATCCACTCAAATCCAAAGATTTTAGTGCTGACTATATTAAGAGGAGGCTTTTAGGGTGGGGTCTAATCCAATATAACTGGTGTCAGAAAAAGGAAATTTGAAAGTAGAATAAGACACCAGGGATGTGTAGATATAAAGGAAAAAAGCATGCGAGGATTCGGTTGAAAGGACGTCTACTTGAAAGCTGAGCCGAGAGTACTTGGGCAAAACCAAACCTTGTTGTTAGGACTCCAGCCTTCAGAACTTGAAGGAAATGGAGTTTTGTTATTTAAACAACCACATCTGTGGTACTTTGTTATGGCGGCCACACAGCTGGCGAAATCCTTGCTTGTATCCTGGCTTCCCATTAACTGCTGATGGAATGGAGGTGGAGGTGCCTCTCAAGCTTAGTCGTGTGTTGCTAATGGCAAAGTTACAAACTAAAGGAAGTCAGTCCAAACCCAGAACCACATTGTTCAATTACACAGATGAATAATAATGTTTTATTGCACTGACCTACCAAAAAATGAATGTTAGTTACAGTAGCTGGCAACACATCCAGCCAATACATATTAAAAGGCTCACAATTCCCTATCCCTCTCCAGTGTTCTGCGTCACTGTTGTCAGGGTATGTATACACTTTTCAGCTCTTAGCAAGCTCAATGGGAATATGACTGGCTTCACTGGTTTTTAAAGTAGGATATTTGGCCCTTCCTATCCACATTGGAGATTTTAACCACAACCCTGGGGTGTAGTGAATTTTCTACTCAATATTTTGACTAACATATTTCAAAACTAGATTCTTAAGGGTAAAGAAGTAGAAATTTCACAAACATTATTAATAAAAATGTGTGCCAATATTCAATGAATCAAATGAAAAAATGCCATTATTCAGGAAGAAATAAGGAGTTAATCTATTTTAAAAGACATTATTTCTAAGCCGAGCACAGTGGCGCCTGCCTTTATCCCCAGCACTCAAGAGGCAGAAATAGGAAGTGATCTTAAAGGAAGCATGGTTTGCACAGAGCATCCTATGACAGCCAAGGTGACATAGAGAAACCCTGTCTTAATTAATTAATTAATTTTCTACTCAATAGTTTGAGTAGAAATAATTTATTAATGAATTAATAAAACATTTTCTGACATAAAAATTACAATTTGTACAATTATCCTATATTCTGAGGATAAGAATATAAAACTACAGTCTAACTAAGTATATTAAGATTTTGAGCTCCAATATTAAGATTGCTTCATCTCATTTTCTATCCATGGCCCTTAATAGTTAATGGAGAAAATCAAATAGTAAGGTTTGCGTAATACAAATTACATGTAGTAAATTTACATAATAATCCTTACCTTAATCATGGATAATGATGACTATGGAATAATTAGTGTATCAAATATCTTATGACAAATATCTTAAATTATGAGGAATATCAGAGCATTTATTCTTAAAACATAGCTAGAGATTAGGACAAAGGCTTGCCCAAAATAGATGGTAACTAAGCACTAGATTCTCATCAAAGGAAAATTAACAAAACAAAACTGTTCAGATAATAACGCCAGACAGTAAAAAATATCATCTGATAGTGTGATAACAGATCAATATTCCAAAGTTCTAAAACGAAGCCAGCATGAAAATAAGCATTGGGTGAGATTAGATCTTTAACCTGGAAAATTGTTAGCTGGCCGGTAAACCGACAGAGAGACACTGTGACATCTAACATCTTTCTCTACCACAATGGCTGTATGTCACAGTTGTCCTAGATAATCATGATCATAGCAGAAAAAAAAATGTTCTGGGATGACAAATTTAATAGGAACCCTATTCACAAGATATATTTGGTGTCCATCTTAGAGAAAGAGGAGAAAGGACTCCTTGTCTAACTCCACGTATTACTTTAGCTACAGCCATTTTCTTCTCTCCCAGAATAACCAGGTCTGCCCTCGTTTGTCTTCCAAAGAGCAATTAGTCAGTTTACTCTACTGCACCAAAATGCCACAGGGCAAGTCCCTTAAACAGAAGATCCATAGTTCCCCCAGTTTAGGAGACTACAGAGCCTGATAACGTTCCCACAGTCTGTTTCTTATGAAACCTCCCTCCCTGACTTACAGTATCCACCTTCTGGATCCTAGCAGCCTTTCCCATCTGTGTGTGTGTGTGTGTGTGTGTGTGTGTGTGTGTGTGGTGATGCCTCATTTCCTCTTATGAGACAATATAACCATTGGATTGGGATGTGAATATCACTTAACTGTAACAACTTCCTGTAAGCCCTACCTCCAAAATACAGTCACACTGAAGCACAAGTCTTCGACATATGGAACGCACAGTTGAGTCCACACAATGGTTATTCGTTTTGCATTAGTCTTTAATTGTTTTCCTGCTGCTTGACCGGGGTTAAGCGGAAAAGGCGGTTAGTTAAACATTGTTTCTGAAATTCATTCTTTGGCTGCTGCCACCCATGCAAACAATGTGAGTCAGAAAAAAAAAACTTGGATTGTAAGCCAGAGTAGGTTTACTCCTCTTCGTGGTGTTCATTTGTAAACCAGCATGTCTGATCAGCAAAGCACGGAGCTGAGAGAGAATGCCCTTTGCTGTCTCAAGAGTGATTGCATGAGCTAGAGAGTTAAGGTGTTTGGCCCTGTTCCATCAGGCAAACAAGGATGGATCTTTTGGAGGTCGCTTAAGATTCTGTATAGACTGGGAGGAGAAGACAGGGTGGTCCTATATAAAGATTATATTCTAGCTAGGGAAAATAAATCCTATCAAAGAAATGAAGAATAAACAGATAAATAACAAATATTATATAGAAGTTAAGCAGTGTGATCAACCTAATCCATTAATAATATCTTCCAAAAGATTGGATACAAACAAAAGTTGAATACATTCCAATGACCAACACATATCTTTGACTGCTGGCTTCTCCACACATAGTGCCTAACCCACCAATGGACATTTTTTTATACTTACTCTAAAGTATTTCAAGCAATAGATATGCCCTTTAGTGATGTGGCTTTTGTTGTTATATGTCCAAAGTGGCTATTATTAGCACAAATCAGTACAATCTCTATGCTTGGAACAGCAAGCAGTGTTTCTGTACACTGTAATAATATTTCTGTTCAGGGCTGTGGAGATTGCTCAGTGGGCAGTGCTTGCTGCTTAAGAGTAACAATCTGAGTTTGGATCCCTTAACTTACATAAGGACTGGCATGGTAACCTGATGTATTTACACTCACAGCACTCCTACTATAGGATGGGAGGCAGAGACAGGAGGCTCGATGGAATATCTTGAGTCAGAGAGCTGGCACCCACAGTGGCAATCAAGGAAAGACCCTGTCTTAACCAACATGGAAAGCGAGGGCTGACTCTTGAAGTTATTCTCTGGCCTCCACATGTTCATCATAGAATCCACACACCCACTCATGCACAGAAGCACACACATATACACAAGCACAAAACACACACACACACACACACACACACACACACAGGTTTTTTTAAATGCTCCTTTACTTTATTAATCTTCTATAATTATTTTATCATCCAGTAATTTTTATCATAAGTTTTCAACTTGCTTTAGTCACACACAGATGGGGCAGTTAACCCTGGCAAAACTGAAATACGTTTTCTATTTAGAAGGGATGTACTCAGGATCCTTCAATCTCATTCAAATTCTGAAGAAATTCAGTTCAGATTACTGTTCACCATCCACAGCGTTTACTCTAGGAATTCCATCTTTACCAGTAGCTCAGGGCAGACTTAGCCACGTTGACACAGCAGAACTCAATTTTTTAAAAGACTAAGAAAAGAAAACCCAATGTATTAGGATGGTTTTTAGGTAAGCATTATAAATAAGGAACTGCAAAGCATCTAAAGTGAGATATATTGGCAGACATTCTGGAGCCTATACTTTAAGTTGTATAAATAATGTGTGATATTTCCCCTCATTATATGTATTTAAACACTGCATCAAGAGCATATGGTCTTGAAGGGAAAAGGAATTTCATAATCTACCAGAGACCAAACAACCATTCTTAGTGCTCAGGATTCCACACGCCAGTCCTTCAGAGGGATCACTTCCAGCAGATCCAGATGACTTAGTGTTGTAGTATAAGGATGTTATGTTCGAAAATGTCAATGAGCTAGGCATCTGCTGGCCTGTCTGTACACTTTGTGTATTCATAATTGCATACATATTTTCTCAATGCCATCTGTAACAGCTGACCTTACCCTGACGTGTTCTTCATGGGAATGTATATGTTAAAGGCCATGTCCTTTTGAATGTAAATGTAAAGTTACAAGCGACACAAGTGGTACTGCTGTTACCACAGACGTGTTAGCACTTTATAAACACAGCTTATTAATCCTGATTAAATTCTTTTTCCATACTCATTTTTTTTCTCTGTATCTCATAAAGCAACTGAATATAAAGTGACTGGGACACTAAGAAAAAAATTCTTTGTATTGCATGGACATGTTTTCCCTAATCAATTATGAGAAGCTATCCACACTTTAATCAGGAACCAGATGAAAGCATAGAACTTCTAGCTAGAGTGGCCCTTATAGTCTCTAATCACTCTGGTCATTATTATTTTTAACTTGGGCAATAAGCTGTCTCAGTCTTCATGCTTACAGAATGAAATCGATAAAATATGCTCCTCATAGACCTCCTGGAAAGGTTAAATGAGAAAAGATTTGTGATATGCTTACATAATGAATGCATGGCATAGATAGCCCGTGTTTAATAAATATTGTCTATGTAAAAAAACAGTGAACTTAGTTAGGAAGCCTAAGAAACACTGGTCTAACCAACAGTGCTGCCAGGAGGAGGAAATGGGAGAGTTTTATCTAATAGAGTGCCAGTTTCTTACAGAGTTTGTCACATTTTTAATTATCTTTTTCATTATTTCTTGTAGTGTTTGAGATTATAATTACATCATTTTCCCATTTCCTTTTCTCCGTCCAAAACCTCCCATCTATCTTTCTTTTTTTAAACTCATTGCCTTAGTTTTCATTAATTGTTGTTTGTTGGGATTGGTCTTGTGCACTGTGTATTCAGATGCTGAGTTCTGTACTCCGAGACCAGGTTGCAGTCTGGACATAGGTGTTATATTGACCAATGTGCTGTAAAGAATATTCCCGAGTAATCTCTGATTGGGTAATAAGAAGCTAGAGCCTGTGACTGGTCAGGGGAGACAGGAAGTTGGAATTTTGGATCAAGTAGGGGGTCTTGGGTAGGGCCATGATTGAAAATAGAAAGGAAGAAGAAGAAGGTTGCCATGAGATCAAGAAGGACCATGAGTACATGGCCAAGGGACACTGACCCTGAAGATATACGTGGAACAGAGCAAGACTCAGTTGGCCAGTAATGGTGGGTCTATGGCTGGGATGTGGGCTAGAGTAGCTCAAAATCTGCCCAGTTTAGGTTTGCAGCTTGTTAATAAAAAATACCAGGTTTCTGTGTCCTTTACTCAGGAGATATACAGGCTAAAATGAGCTTGCAAATGCCCTGCAGATATCTGAGAACCAAAGGGAGCATAGCAACCCCCCCCCCATAAAATTACAACTATAGTTGTTACATGAGTATATGTAAATACTCATTTATTCCTAAATATATAAGTACAACATGCTTAGTCAATTTAAGCTTTATATGTTTTCAGAATGGGCCTCTTGTTTTTGGCTAACTAATGCTCTTCCCTGGAAAAGGCTATTTCTCTGGTCCTCAGGATTTCTTAGTTGCCTGTAGTTCTTTGTGTAGAGCTGAAGATTCATGTGCTTTCCCTGTCCACTTTAACATCTCTGTTGTTGTTAACTTTGTCCAGATCATGTTTAGGCAGAGGCAGTCATGCTGTAAAATTATTGTCAAACTTCCTTTAAGAAATGTTCAAGTGCAAGATTAAAGCTCTCCAGTTCTGACACCACCTTTCTCCTCTGAAACAATTGCTTTATGGTATAGTCTGTGCCAACTTGAAGCTTCTTAGGATTCCAAGATCAAGGTATATCTTAGAAGTGCATCTACGCTTTTATCATGTCCATAGTACAGATGACAAATCAAGGGGTGGCAGAAGAAGGTCTTGACGTTAAGATTCATGTCTTCACTGCAAGGCTTTTTGTATTACATAGACATCAGAAAGGAGAGAAATCTTCCCCCAGTGAATTCAACATTGCTCGTTTTTCAACCACAAAAGATTTTATCAGACTGGCATGATAAAACATCTAGGTTGATAGACTAATTCTGAAGACCAAACAACACAGGACTTTCAGGCCAGCTGCTGAAATCCTACTCATCAAAAAGTGGGGAAAGGTAAAAGGACAACCTGAGCCGGCCCAGGATCTACTAAGCATGTCCTGATCCAATGGCAAAAAAAAAGAGAAGAAGAAGAAGAATCAACACTCAGTCTTGCTGCAGCATGTTTGCCTTGGTTGGTTGGTGGGTTGGTTGCTCAGCCTGTTAGGCATGCATAGGTCCTAGCAACTTCCTTTGAAAAAAAATAGTGTTCTCTTTCCTGGTAGGGCAAAACCAGCACAAAACACTTCCCTTCTTTGGGGGTAATTTCCAGCCAAACACTTGCTCATAAAAGGATAGATAAACAAGACCATCTAAGAGCAATACTGGAGATGAGCACAGTGCAGTAGAATCTGTCCTTGAAAAAGACTTGTTAAGGGAAAAACTCAGTTGCCATCTCATGCATCTCCCGTGTTTGCATGGTCATACATATGATTAACTTATGGGACAGATACTCAACCACAATAAGATCACTCAGCGCTCTATACTAGCCCATCTGCTGATCAGGACAAGGACCTATCTATTCTTCCCCAGGGAAGCAGACCCTCCCTTCTTTTCAACTCAGAGAAGGAACACTACAAAGAACTCAAGGCTTTTCAGTGACATTGCTTGCCAGTTTCCATTATGGGGAATGTATTCTTTCTTTTAGTCTCACTTTTAATAAATATACATTCACTACTATTAATTTCTCTGTCCCTTGTTTAATTGGTAGTTGGAAACACAAAGAATCTAGACATCTATCATGAGGCTCCCTGAGACTCCCTCCAGTAACACTTATACAGCCTTATTCCTGACTGGAGATAAGAAATCCAGTTGCCCTTTCAATGTTTACATTGAGTTGGAACTTGGCTTTCTAAGTCTTTTCTGGAATGCTCCCTTCTCTGTAAAGTATCCCCTCAACACTTTATCTCAGTAGGCCTTCCCAGTGAATGTCCATAATTTTCCACTGCTTACTCCTGGAAACTGTATAGCTGGAGGCTTCAGCATAGGGACCAGACACTGGAGGGTTAGGAAGTTTCTTCTCTCCCCCCAGCCTCTGGGAAGAGAAAAGGGGCTAAGGTAAGTTAATCACCTGTGACCAGTAAATTAATCAATCATGCCTAAGTAATGAAACTGCCACCTAAACTCCAATGGACAGAATTTTGGGAGCACATATAGAAGCAGTAGGCTGGTGACATAACTCTGAGGACCATAAATAGGTAGCAGATGTTTCCCTGAGTGATGTTGCTAATTAGTTAGATATTGGCAATATTAGAGAACACTGGAGCTAGGCCTCTCCATTATAATCAGCAGACTGTAGGAAGAAGTATTCAGTCAATGTGAGAGAGGGGGGAGGGGGAAGAGGGAGGGGGAAAGAGTGAGAGAGAGAGAGAGAGAGAGAGAGAGAGAGAGAGAGAGAGAGAGAGAGAGAGAGAGAGAGACA